>PVLA01009398.1:0-75816 GCA_004027455.1 Hydrochoerus hydrochaeris | reverse complement strand
CCTCAAGTCTGTTATTTCTCCCTTAAGACAGGAAGAAGACATCCTGAAACCCATCAAAGCTGGCAGGCAGGACACCAGGGCCAATGAGACCCATTAGCCCAGCTCCTTTGTTTTAGATGAAAAAGCAGAAACCAGAGAGGCAATGTGACTTGGCCAGAGCTACACAGCAATTTAGGAATAAAGCTGAGAAGCGAATCTGCAGTAAATCCCTTGAATCCCAAATGAGAGAAGCCATCAGAAGACCGTGTTTTTGTTTTCAGTGTTGAAACAATTGCATTTTCAGTAATAGAATCTTTAAGCGTGTCATTTCCTTGTATGTGTAGGTCTGGCTCAGAAACGACTTGATGCTAGAAGTTATCTGCGGGCATCCAGCATTGGTGCCCCTCCCGTGGCTGAGCGCCACTGTTGAAATCATTTCACACAGAGGAAGAGACTGAGGCACTGAGAATCTAAGGAACCTGACCTAGGTTATACTGATGTTAAGAGGCAGAGCTACGATCCAGACTCAGCCAATTGCTGCTGGCCGTAGAAACTAACCACTGAGCTATCCAGCCCCAGCAAGGATTGTGGAAAGATAGTCACTGAACTTGACATATGAAAAGACAGTACAGTACGACTTTGTCTTGTTTTAAAGGTGATCTTGTGCCTGGTGAACAAGTGGACTTGTGGATACCAAAATGTTGGTAGTGATAACCTCCGATGTGGGAGTATGAGTGATGTTCATTGTCACTTTGTGTTTTTTTTTTTTTATAGCATCAGAGTGTACGTAGTGAGAAAGTACTGTTTTTATCACTATGGTTGTTTAAGAAGGCTGCACAAAACAGTGAAGTGGGTACGGTGGCCCTGGGGGGACAATAATGCAGCTGTGGTGTTAATTGTGTTTCTGATCTGCTGCTTGGCTGAGTAGCTGAAAGGGGTGAGGTGGCTGTAATTCAGACAAGACATAGAAGAGTAGAATGCAGAATGTTCACAGAAATCGCCCTGATGGCACAGGACCCTTTCTTCTGACAGATCCTAGACCAGGGCTCCTTTGGGGCTTCGAGTGACCATGGGCATTTGGGGTGAAATGCTCAGTCTGCAGCCAGGGTGCCAGGACTAGAGTCTGGAACCCTGAGTGGGAGTGGGAGTTAGTTAGGAGTTAAGGTTCTGGGAACATATCGGAGCTGACCCCCACCAACCGGAAACCCATTTCCTCTGGCCCTGCCCCAGAGAGAAGGTCCCTAGCAAAGAGAAGCCACCTGTCTCAGGACAGGAGGGAATGGGGTTCTGTGGCTAGGGCAGGGGAGGAAGGTGACGGCCAATCTGATTTTTCCTGCTGTGACCATCTCATGCTGCTCTTTGATACTCAGGTTCCGCCCTAAGAAATTCTCATCATGATTTTGTTCTTTCTTTGACCAGAGACCACCTGGGAACGCCCCAGCAGTTCTCCTGGGATTTCAGCCAGCCCTGGCCCTCACAGGAGCTCTCTGCCTCCAACAGGTACTGTATGCATGCTCACTGGCCAGAGCCAGTGTCTGGTCATACCTGCCTTCCTCCAAAAGGCCCAGACTCTGGTCCCAGGGCCTAAAGCCTGGTGTGGACTGCTCCAGACCAGCGCGGGGAAAAGGTCATGCTGGAGGCCTGTGGTAGGGTGGTAACACCCTGGCAGTGCCAGCAGCAGCACTGGTGATTTCCCGCCCTCACCTGCTCAGGTCCTTAGCACAAAGAAGCAGCAGGATGAGGTGACACATCAGAGCTATTCCCCGAGGTGGGCCAGAACCACTCCATGAGGCTCTTCTTGGGATCAAGAAGTCAAAGATAAAAGGGAGAGGATTTTTACAGGGCAGTTTTCAAACAGAACATTCTGTGGGCAGTGAGTTCTCTGTGGGCAGAGGTAATCAAGTGGGAGGTCAACATTTCTATACTAGCTTGGAGGTTTGTCCAGGGATTTCTTAGGAGATATCAAGTTCTGAGATTTCAGGAGACGGCATGAAGGACCCCCAGCAGGGAGAACAGCTCCTGATTTCGGTCTTTTTAGAATGTCACTTCTGTAAACTACTAGTTTAGAGCTCACATCCGCTCACTCTGGGTCACTGCTGTGTGCTGCCTTACTGAGCTCAGAGTTTTTCCCTATTGGTTGTCACTCTCCAGGGCCACAGATACTCTGAGAGTGGGGTGTGCTCTCTCTCTCTCTCTCCTCTCTCTCTCTCTCTCTGGTAGGACGTGGGATTGAACCCAGGAAGTACTGAGCTACATTCCAGTCCTTTCTACTTTTTGTTTTGAGCTAGGCTATCACCAAGATACCCAGGCTGAATGTGTAACTCTTCTTCCTCAGTATCCCAAGTCGCTAGGGTTATAGCAACGTGCCATGTGGAGGTCAACCATATTCGCTGGTTTTACCTTTACAAGTTAATGTAGAGCTGGCATGGTGGTGCTCACCTGTGATCCCATCTTTCTTGGAAGCTGAGGTAGGAGGATTGTAAATTTGATCCTAGTTCAGGCAACTTAGCAAAACCTTATCTCAAAATAAAAACTTAATAAAAGGTTGGGGATGTAGCTCAGTGTGAAGGCCTTGAGTTCAATCCGACACTGAGATAGACAGACAGACAAACAGATGAACTTGGAGGCAAAGGGGAGCCGGGAATTTAAATTTTAGGAGCTTGAGAGAGTGATAAAGAGTCTAGTGGACGTGGGTGGGGGACACCAAGAGGAGATGAAGGGGCCAGAATAAGAGTGACATCTTCCACTTATGACAGCCATGGAGGGGAAAGAAGAGTACTCATAAAGCTCCTGGAAAAACCAGGCATGGTGGTGCATACCTGTAACCCCAGCATTGTGGGAGGCTGAAACAGGAGGATCTCAAATTCAGACCCAGCCTGGTCAACTTTCCAACTCAGTGAGACCTTATCTCAAAAACAATTTTTTTTTAAAGACCTGAAGGTATAATTCAGTGCAAAAGCCACAGATTTGATGTTTAATATCACCAAAACAGACAAACAAACCAAAAGTTCTGGGAATAATATAGGGGAATGAAACTCCTGACCTACTATGTCCAGTACAAGTTCATGTTCTCTAAAATCAAAGAATGAATTTTAGAAACAACGGAGGTTAAGAGCAGAATATATTTATTGAGAGAAAGAAAGCTTCTGTCTGAGAGAGACAGAAGGGGTCCTGAGTGGGACAGAACAGGTCCCAAGCCCATTGCCAAGGACTCTGCCTTTTCCAGGACTTTTATAGAGTAAAATCATGGGTTGAGGGGGTTCCAGGGCGGGAAAGACTGGGAACTCACAAGAAAGATGGGCTTAAGATGGGAAAGAACTATGGTTAGCCAACAAGATAGTTCAGGTAAAGTTGATTAAACTGGGGACAAATGGGGAAGTGAGCCACGTAGAAAGGGGGCATCCTTAGAGAGCCTTGACTCCTCCCTAGGGGGAGGGGATGGTGACCCCGGCTTCCTGGGGTGATAGGGAACTATTTGAAATATCAGTCCTTGGGATGTGGGTGCATTTGTTTGATCCTTTGTTTTGAGGCCT
Organism: Hydrochoerus hydrochaeris; assembly: GCA_004027455.1. Lineage (NCBI taxonomy): Eukaryota > Metazoa > Chordata > Mammalia > Rodentia > Hydrochaeridae > Hydrochoerus > Hydrochoerus hydrochaeris. The sequence continues at coordinate 72,304 of PVLA01009398.1, read as the reverse complement.
GGCCCACAGCAGGAGGTGTCTGTCTCCCCCACAGTTGTGAGGTTTCTGGGCTTCTGCACTGGCTCCTTCCAGGACCTAGCCCGGTCTCACTACCTATAATATTTCTAACCAACTCAGCTGCCTGTAACAGGAAGAAAAAAACAGAGGCCTAAGCTATTTCCCCAAAGTAGCCTAGCTAACCGAAAGCAGTACAAGCCATAATGAGGAATATTCCAAGGGGCCAGGGCCTTCCCTTCCATGACAGACAGTCTGGGCTTGTCCACTATGAAGGTGCACTTCATAAATAACAGTGTCTCAGTGCATAAATCACCCAGGGCTGTGAAAGTTGCCAGCAGAACTCAAAACTGGAAATTCATCACTCTGCCGATTCAAGTAAGGTGTGAAAAGAAAGCCAGAGCATTTCCTACTGGAAGTGCATATAAAATGACATTATATAAAATAACCTTTTGGAAGAGAGCTCTCTGGTCCAGGCGAGGAGTGTGGTACTTGCTGATGATATCCCGAGGAGACCAGGTGCTGGAGTTGCTGGGTGACATCCAGACATACCACCTTCTCTCTTTGCTGTCTTTGTGGGCTTTTTAAACAATAGAAATGACAGTGTGAGTGATGTAAGGTGTGGCTTTATTTCCTGGTGGCTTCGGGCCAGTAGAACACTAACAAGAAATCCCAGCTGTCTTTTCCTGCTGGTGTGGTCAGTGTGGGAGGCCCAGGCAGCATCATGGGCAGAGAGAGACTCAGACTGAGGACATGTGACTGCCTGTCTTGGTTACCTTTCTCTGGTTGCTGAGAAAAAAATACCCAACAGCCAAAGTTAAGGAAGGTAAGGTTTATTTCATGCACAGTTTCTGAAGATTTCCGTGTGTAATCAGCTGGCTCCAAGGCAGGGTGGGTCAGGGCAGAGGGCAACAGTTCATGGTGTCAAAACACAGCGAAAGCAACAAGAGCAAAAAGGGAGGAACACGGACAGAAGACTCTTTCTGTCCCTTATGTGTGTTTGTAGGCTACACCCACCCTAGAGAGACACTAGATTCAGGGTAGGTAAAGTGTTCACACTCATAATTCCAACATTGGACTGTGAATCAGTCACAAATTCTAGAAGCCTGCTCCCATGACTGCATGAGGCTTTGGGTGGGCATCTAGATACAAAGCATAACACCCCCGCAGCCTGCTGCACTGGCTGGTGGAGCTGCTCACGTGTTAGCCTCTGAGTCACAGGAGCAGTTCTCCAAAGCCTACTCTGCTGGTGCATCCACAGGCAGCGTTCAGTCCCCTCCCTGCTGCCCCCAAAAGGAGAACTGGGAGGAGCTGGCTCAGACCACTGCAGAAGCCTGCACTTGACCAGCTCCCTCCTGCACCCCACGAGCAGTCAAGAGCCCCTGAGCCCAGCTAGGTCTCAGGCCTTTGCAGCAGGCAAAGAAAGGCAAGGAGTTGGACCAGGGATTTAGCTCAGTGGCATAAGTGCCTGCCTTGCAAGCACATGGTTGTGAGTTTGATCCCCAATACCAAAAAAATGTTTAGAAGAAGAAGAAGAAGAAGAAGAAGAAGAAGAAGAAGAAGAAGAAGAAGAAGAAGAAGAAGAAGAAGAAAAAGAAAGAAAAAGAAAGAAAAAGAAAGAAAGAAAGAAAGAAAGAAAGAAAGAAAGAAAGAAAGAAAGAAAGAAAGTCAAGGGTTGAGTGACAGGATCGGATGTGGAAGTGACATCACCAAGGTGACCCAGGCTGGACTGACTGTATGACAGAGACTGGATCCCTCCACCTCTGCCTTTGGAACCTAGGGTGATGCTTCCCAAGGCAAAGTTCATGGAACCTGAGGCCCATCAAGTGCACTAGGAAGGGGCATTTGGAGTCACAGACACAGCTTCACTTGCCCCTGCAGGCTCCAGGAAGGCCTGGGATGAATTAGAACGTTTGACTCAGAGTCTCTGCCATTGGTTCATTTGTTTGTTTACAACATGCCACATGCTTGCTAAGCATCCCCATCTTAATGCTGGAGGGATTTGTGCCTTCCAGAGGATGTCTGGCAAGGTCTGGAGACATTTTTGACTGTCACTATTAAAGGGAGGCAGCGGCTGTCTCACAATGCATAGGACAGGCCCTAGACAAAAATTCATCAACGTAAAGGATGGTAGTATGGAAGTTAGGAAGCTCTGCCCTCAGGTGACTCTGGACATCAGTTCAGTGCAGCTTGAGCATCCTTAGGTCATGGTCCAGTAAAGCAGGAAGTGCCAGCATGTGACAGGAACAACCTGTCATCAAATATAAGACCCAGCTTCTAACCCCTCCCCAAACACACAAGTTTTAGTGCCTTGGACATCAGCTACGTCGTAAGATCAATACTGTATCCTAATTGAATCGGGAGCTTTTTTTTTTTTCCTGTCTTGGGGTACATAAACTGCGGGGGTCTTTAATAATCAGGTGCATTTTAAATTTGTGAATGACAGCTTGTTAAAGCGGGGCCTCAGACCTGTTGGTTTGTTCTGTTAGGCATCAGTTTCCCAGTAGGTAACTCAAAAATCTGCAGGAGGATGGAGCAGCCTTCTTGCTTCCTGATACTTGAGGCCTTCTCCCTGCAACATGCAGCCGTCTCAGCATCCACCAACCCTCCAGGATGGAAGGGAAGGGAACCCACCATTCACACACTAGCAGGATCCGGGATGAACCTAAATCTACTGCAGAACAGAGGAGTGGCCACACTGATATTTCTCTCTATAGAGGAGCATTCATTGTTATCCTTTCTTTCTCATTCAGTTTTTTTCTTATTCAGCTTTTAAGAGGTTGAGTTTTATTATAGGAAGAGGCACAGAGACAGAAAGATTTACTTCAAAACTCACCTCCCTGCCCTTGTGTATCTGGAGTCATAGACTCTTCTGGATACTCCTTGGGGCCCCTGATCTCAACCTCTTTTGCTTTGTTCATTTCTGCAAAAGCCACAGCGCTGGAGTGTCAATCCTTCGCTCTCTAAAGCATGCCATCTGGTATTCTCAGTAGTAGGACTGTAGCCCTGGACCAAACCAACCCAGCAGTGCCTGCTCCCCAGGAAGCTGCAGTGCGGAAGAGTTAGACAAATACACAGGAAATAAGTCAGGTATTGTTTGCTTATCCTAATGCAAAGAATAAAAGTGTGGCAATGTGACAGACAATGACTGGGAGTCAGGGAAGGCCTCGGTGAGGAAGTGACACTGAGGTCTGAATTTAAGGAGAGGGATAAGGTATGGGGGACAGGGGTTTCAGGCCATGGGACAGCTAGAGCAGAGGCCTGAGGCGGGAATAACTGCAGATTTGAAAGCAAAAAACAAATTAGTGTGTCCAGAGGGTGGGGGGGACAAGCTGGGGAGTGGTCTGAGATGAGAGGGCAGCTGACCAGGTCAGCTAAGCCAGAGGAAGGTCATTCTGAGTGTGCTGGTTGGGGAGGCGTAAACAGATGACACAGTGGATGTGTGCTGTTTTCTGAAGAAGCCACCAGGCTGCACCTGGCCGTATGGAGACGTTCTTGATTGCAGGGATAAGGGCGTTACCTGCAAGTGGGGCTGCTGAGGGAAACGTGGAAAACCCAGCCCCGTTTCCTGACCACACCGTCCCTCTGGGATGCTGACGAAGGGGAACAAGAAGAAAGGGTCAGGCAGATGGGCAGAGGGGACACCACAGACAAACCCAGGCAAACTGCTCGGGCAGCCTCTCTCCTGGGGAGCGAGGGGATAGAACAGCCACCGGGCTCAGCTTTATTTCCGGGAGCTTCCGAGATCCCCCGAAGGCCCCCCGCGAGCACGGCTGCCGCATTCTTCATAGTGCTGCTTGGACGCCAAGCTCCACGGGTTATGCGCTGGGGAGAGTGATCTACAGACACTTCAAGCCCCGCAGAACCGTGCCGCGCCCTTTGGAAGTCGGGGGATGCTTAGGGTGAGCACTGGGCCAGCGACTTTGTAGGCTTGATGTCCCCAGGGTTACGGAGCTGTGTCGATTGACTCGGTCACTTTCCTAGGGGGGGGCTGTCCACTGCCGGCTTTCTGAAGGAGAAATACTTTAAACCACACCCAAGTTCTGAGATGCTTTCAAAAACTGCTGCAGATATTCAAAGTCTGCTTCTGGGGTGGTTGAATACAGAGCATGAAAGCAGTGATTTGTAGAGAAGGGGAATAGTAACAACAGGCAAAGGGAGAGAAAATGTGAGTGAAAATGTGAGTGAAAAATGAGGATCTGGGCATTTCGCGTCTGAGTCACTGGGTGGGGTGAATGGCAGAGCAGCGATGTCCCTGGATAAGTTTCGACGACCATGGAAACCGTCCACAGCTGCGGTCCTGTGTGGGAGGCACTGGCCACACATGGTTATTGGGTACTCAGAGTCTGGCTAGTTTAATTTTAATTTAATTTTTATTTGACTTAAGAACTTTTAAATGCTTTTGAAATAATTTTAGATTACACAAAAGTAAAAAAAGGAAAACAATAGAGAGGGCCTTTGGATATCCTTTTTAAAATTTTTTTTTCTCTTCCTCCTCCTTTGCCTCCTCCCTCCTCCTCCTCCTCTTCCTCTTCCTCTGCTTCTTCTTCTTCTTCTTTGAAAGTATGCTAAGAACCAAACCCAGGGCCTTATGTATGCTAGGCAAGTGCTGTAAGTCTGAGTGATCTCCCTCTGGCCTCAGTTTCCCTGTTAATATCTCATATTTACAGTCTATTTGTTGAAACTAACAAGCATCATATGTTATTATTAATTGTATGTTAGTCTTTATTCAGATTTCATATTTTCCTACTAATGTTCTTTTTCTGGTCTTGGATTAAACCCTATAAAGTACACTATATTTAGATTTTTACTTAGATTTGATTTATTTATGTTTAAATAGCCACCCATGGCTAGTGGCTGCTGTATCTCATCATGCACATGTGGAGAGGGAATTCTTTCTGAGCACTGGGCCTGGGACGTGCATTGAACTTATATGTGCATTTTTCTTAAGGAGAAAGGAAATCTATGACTTAGTGAGCTTCTCTTGCTGGGGGTTTAGGTGAGGGTGTTTCAGAAAAGTGGATTTGAGATCTGGCTCTACCAGTCTTCAGGCTGGAGCCCAGCCAGGGACCTTCCTTAGACCTTCGGAAGCTTCTGGGGACCCAGGTTAAACAGAGGTGAGTATTTCTGGGAGTGCTTGCCTTTGAGCTCAAGGAGCTGGCTAAAGTGTGCAGACAGGTGGCTGGGTAGCCCCTCCACAGAGGCCCTGAAGGAGAGGCTGTGGACCCCATTCCCTCCCTGGCTCACACCTGCCCCAGCTCAGGAAGCCCTAACCAGCTCCTCTACAAAACCACGGAGGGCCCTGCCCTCCTTGCAGACTTAGCAGAGGGCTGGGCCCAGATCTCCCCCCTGACTTCTGGAAGGGCCAGGCTTGTGTGCTCCATGGCACAGGCATCTGGGGGTTGAGACACCAGGGATGTCCCTGGAGAATAGTCTCCGAATACAGCCATTCACAACAATGGGCAGAAATGTTTGTGAGTTCCACCTTTGGGAGTACAGTTCGCATCTTAGCCTGATAGGCAGACAGCAATTTCTGGAACAGAGGCTGTTCATGTAAAACGTGTCCCCTAAGTGGACTGGGGTACATTTTAGATACCCTGCAGGTGAGTGTGATGTAGAGTAAAGCACAAGGCTTTACAGGGCATGGAAAGGGGAAGGAGACAGCTTTCGCCTGTCATATTGCACATACAACTGATTCTAGAACCTTCCCAGCTTCAGAATCTGTGTTCCCATGGCCCCAGCTCTGTTTCCCAAAGTGAGTTCTGTGGTGGTCTTGCTTTGCTGTGCAAAATGGACCCTGTATCTTCATATACTTGGGGGTGCTGATCCCTGTGTGAGCTTCACAGCACAACTCAGTGTATTTTAAAAGGACTGCCGTAATTACTGTAAGACTGAATCATGGGGCCATTTGTCCCAAGCTCTTTGGATTATTCCTTTCATTGTTTAGCATTTATAAATACCTTGCAGGACTGGTGTTCTTTATTACACAGCTGAGGAAACATTGCATTCTAACGTGTAATATATAGTGGATAGAAAGATGGATGGATGGATAGATGGATGGATGGATAGAAGGATGGAGGGATGGATTTCAGAACCTTGGCCTCGGAGCTCTCAGGAGTCCTAACCTGAAGAAGGTGTAAGGGAGTGTCACAGGCTGATTTTCTGGTACCTTTTAAGTGTTCTCCAGGGAACAGGAATCTGGATAGTGGGGCTTGGGTTGGAACTGTTTGTAATGGAATTGGAGCTGAGACATGGAAGCAGAGCTCCTGGGAGGGTGAGTTCTGGGTGGTAGAAGTTGCTGGCTCTTTGTTGCTTTGTCTCTGGATAATTTTTCTTATGTTCCTTCTTCCATTTTTATCTACTTCCCCCTATTCCAGTCTGCTCTTCCTTTCTACCCAAATATCTGTTCCCTCCTCTCATGGTACATCTCCCAACCTCTTTCTATTGATTTGACTTTCCATAAAGAATTGAATGGGCGGTGTGTGTGTGTGTGTGTGTGTGTGTGTATGTGTGTGTATGTGCGCGCCTGTGTTTATGTTTATTTTTGAAGTTACCAAAATTACTAGGTAGAGTTTTTTCTCCCTTTTGAACTTAACACCTCCTGGGTTTGGCATTTTACATTTTTTTCTTGTATGCCAAACTACATTCCTGTGGTTACCAACTGATTCTTAACCAACTTTACTGTCCCCCTAACCTCCCCAGAGGCGGGAGACCTATAAAAGCACTCACTCGGACCTCGATTGCTTTGCAGCTGACCCTTGGCGAGTTAGGAGCCCAGAGAATGAGAATGCCAACACCAAGTGCTTGTGAGCAAGGCTGCCAGACCGTCTGGGCCCCAGCTGTGCTGATCTCCACTGAGCAGCTTCCTGATCGCGCCTGGGAGTGTTAGAAGCACAAAATGACATGGGCAGCGTCTGTCAGAGGGGATCTACTGCGTGGGAGAAATGGTCAATGGAAAATTAGTTTTTCTTTCCCAGTAATTGTTTTAACATGAGTAGTAATTAGCCAACAGCTGACAGACCAGAACTGAAGTGGGAAACGTGACTGGGTTAGGTAGGGGCAGAATGCCTCTCTGCAGGTCATGGTTCCTGGCTGTGCCTGGAGTGTCAAGCCTGGAGGGAACCAGGGGCAGGAGAGGGCAGCCAGCCAGGGTGCCCTTGGGTCCCGGGAAGGGAGGAAGTAGGGCTGCTAATGGCAGCCTCTGCTCTCGGGGAGCTGAGAAACCACCCTGGTTTCCTGGATGCCGTGGCATCGAAGACAGTAACTTTCCCTGCTCTGGTAAAGCTGTGTGCACTTCGCTTTCCTCACCACAGTATGACTGTGGTTCACTTTTTTGTGGTGCTTGTTTGATTTGGGTAATTTGGGGTAATTTGGCTTTGTGTGTAAACTGGGAAACCTGGCCCGGGCCTCTGCACTGTGGTACCATCTGTGTCTGGTTATTCGCTTCAACCCAGTTGTGTGAATTTGCCTATAACACTATCTGGGCACAGTGTCTTATGCAGAGAGGTAATTTTTCAAAGGTTTTACTCTTTTGTTTTGGCATTTCTTGTGTTCTCTGAAGTCATTTTGATAACTTGAATCTTATGGAAGGTTGGCTTTTATTAGCATAGAATTAGAAATTATATGCTCTTATATGCACAACAATAACAACAGATCTGTACTTATTACACTAGAGTGTGCTTTCTGATTCCAAAATCCGACTATCTGTGCTCACTTTCAAATTAGGCTGGCTCTTCTCTTTTCCTTATGTAGTGATTCCTACACCACCCATGGGTCTCTCTCTCTCTCTCACACACACACACACACACACACACACACACACACAAACACACATACACACAAAACCAGCTCTGGGTTTAGTGTTATCTTGTGTACTAACTCATAAATTTCTTTCTTTTTTATTTATTTATTTATGTATGTTGGTACCAGGGATCGAACTCATGACCACATGCTTTCAAGGCAGGTGTTTATGCTGCTGAGCTAAATCCCTGGCTCCTAACTCATAAATTTCTGTCAATAGTTCTTTCTCCATTTTTCTTTGATTTATTTCATCAGCCTTTATATTTTTCCCCCTTATAGTCTTAAACCGAATGTTTAGTCCATTTATTTTTGTTCCTTTGGGTTTGGTAATGAAATAGTTTAAGTTGTACATTCTCCTCCAAGATAATTTGGACTTTATCCCCATTTTTTTGGTATACTCTTCTTTACTGTTTTCTCAATACTGTGTAATCTTAGTCATACGTTGTCTTCTGTGAAATGGAGAGGCCATTGTCTTAAATTCCCAGAGTTTAGGAGTTTGGGTATTGGGGAAATAATGGTATTTATTTACTTTTTTTCATTACTAACATCTGCTTTTATTGTTTTTAGTCAAAGAATGTGGCCCATATTATTTTTGTCCTTTGCCATTTATTGATGACTTTTTGGTGACTAAAAGGTAGCCAACTTTTTCAATGTTCTGTGGCTTCTTGGTAAAAAAAAAAAAAAATGCTATTTTTGTTTATGGGTTAGGGTGTTGAATAGGTCTATTTCAATCAGCTTTTAAAATGGAACTGCTTGAGATCCCATTTGCCCGACACTGCCTTTTCGTCAGTCCCAGACTGAAACACAGACTAAACTTTCTAGCCCTTCTGTTTTATTCACTGCAGGGCTGTGTTGTGATAAGTAAAATCCGAGTGTCACCTTCGCCGAGAGATGTGTCTGATTCCTTTCCTGCCGCAGCTTCCTGCCGGTCCGAATGTATCTCCTCACCCGTTCAGCACCCTCCCTGATTTTGCTGCCATCTTCCTTTTGTATAGTCCTGAGACTGAACCCAGGGCCTTGATGGGTGCTGTACAAGTGCTTTACCCCTGAACTGCATCACTCACTCTTTTTAAACTTTATAAGACAAGGCCCTACAAGGTTACTTTGTGGTCTTCCCACTGTGGATCGCCCTGTGTCAGCCTCCTGAGTAGCTGGAATCATCAGCCTGGCCTCCCCCCGCCAGCAGCTTTTTGTTTTGGGTTGCACGCCTCCTGAGGGGTGCGGATGTGGATCTAGCCACACAAGGTTAACTCGTTGTTTCTTTCGGCTTCTATGAGCCTCTGCACCAGGGTCTCGTCTTATACACTTTCCCCTTTCTTGGTGTGTGCTCCTGCCCTCCTTTGGGAGGATGGGATGGACCCTGTAGAGCAGAGAGAAGCCAAGTGCCTGCAGGCGATCTGTCGGGCCACTCTCCCTGAGCACATCCCCGGGTTCCTTTGCCGTGTGCGGTAGGGCGTGCGGCCCCTCCCACGTGTAAAAGGGTCCCCCTGAAAGGGTCTTCACCACCCCCCTGCACACTGCTTTCATCCAGCCTCTGCTCCTTCACATGGGAGGCTGCGTGTCCCTTCTCCAAAATGCTTAGGACCAGAAATAGTCTTGACTTGGAACTTTTTCAAAAGATGTTAGAAGACTCGCATGCACATAACAAGCTATTTAGGGGATAGCACCCAAGTCTAAACATGACATTTATTCATATTTCACATATACAGTCTGCACATAACCTAAAGATAATTTTACATAATATCTTCAATAATCGAGAGAGTTTCATGATGTGGAATTTTCCATTTGTCATATGACAGCCCTCAAAATATTTACACTTGGGAGCATTTCAGAGTTTCGGATTAGGATGCTCAACCTATGGTAGGTGTCAGTGACTTAAGGCTCTTTTCTACTTCGAAGACTCAGGAGGAGGACTTACTTCAGTTTGTGTATCTTCCTCCAGTCCACCCAGCACTGTGCATACATGTCTGCAGTTCCCCCAGTCCTGGGATTGGAGAATGACTTGCTTTTCTGGTCTCCAGAGACTGTGCAAGCTTGTGGTACCCAGGGACTGAATTAAAGAATGAAAGCAGCAGCCTTCTCCTTCAACACCTCTCCTTTCTGCTTTATTTATTAATGAGTACTTTATAGCAGACCAGGCCCTCTTGCAATTACTGCCTCCCTGAATTGTCACATCCGCAAAGCAGCTTTGAGGACAGTGTGGAAATATGCCCATTGCACAGGTGCATGACCTGAGGCTCGCTGGGGAGAAATGGCTTCTGTAGGCTCAGGAAGCTGTATCTGGGTGGGAGCTGCACCACAGGGACTGAGTACATGGGCCTCGGTGTGAACTTGTGATATCAAGAGCAGAGAGCTGTGTTGGACTCGAAGTTGGCCGTGGTGCAAGCTGGTTATGCCACAGAGGTTAGAAGATGCTACAAATCAGTGCACCCCCCCAACCTGAGAGTACATTTATTGGTGCATTAGAAGTGTGAGAGCCTGTCCCCCACATGCATATATTACTGAGAATAGGGCTCTAGGACCCCAAATATTTCCTTTTAATTTTAGGAATACCAAGAAAGCAGAAGGGCCATGAACTCCCAAATAGTGAGTGGCTGAGCCACATTTCATGCGGTCTGTAGACCTGGTCCTCTTGCTCTTATACCAGTTGAAAGTCCAAACTCTGAAACTTTTGAAACAGAGCTATGCTGTCCTAAAGGCTATGATTTTGAAGCATTTCAGATTTTAGATTTCTGGATTAAGGATGTTTGACCCAGGCCGAGTCTGTGCAAATATTCCAAACTCCAGAGAAGTCCTAAGCATGGAACACTTCTGGTCCCCAGCATTTTGGATAAGGGATGTTCAGCCTGTACTAGAGATGCTTCTGAGACCACAAGAGGAAGGGATGGTAGGAAAGTGGCGGAGGGGCCACCTGACCCGGTAGAGCGATGGGACACTCAGACTGGCACCTGAGACTCCAGCTGATTTCTGGCCAGAGAAACTGGACTCTGCTGACCTCACTTCCTGTTAAACACATTCCTGAGAAGAAACTCAGTCACCTGACAGTTCAGTAACTTGAGTGCTGGGGATTAGAGAGATGCTTTTAGCCCATTTCCAGCTCTGCAGCTACTAAAAATTTCCTGAGATGGACCTAGCTACGTGACTCCTCCCAGAACCTGGGGAGGAGGTGGGAAAAGGGGCCACAGTGGCCAGAGTCGAGGGTGCCTGTCTGTGGCCCACACAGCATCTGAGCCGTGTCTCTGTCCCCGCAGTGAATGGATACCACGCATCAGGGACCCCAGCGCACCCTCCAGAGACTGCTCACATGAGTCTCCGAAAACCCACCGGTGATTCCCAGGTAAGGTGTCCCTTTAAGGGAAGTAGGGCTGGCTGCTTAGGCAGCCCCAGGAAAGGTTCACTAAAGACGGGCACATTGCGAGAGTCTAGCTGACTAGAGCCCCGTTCTGCACCCAGTAGAAAGTCAGTGGCCCATCGGGGTTGTTCTTTTGTTTCCTGGTGGGGAGAGTTGGATGATTATAGTCTGTTAGTTTCCTAGAAACCAAGGGTGGTCTGCAGGAGGGTCTGATAGACATTAGTTGTCAGTGTCAGGCCAGAGGAGTCCACTCTACAGTCTACATGCCTGATATGGCATCTAGGTTTTCAGGTTACGGATGGTCCAGTTTGTAGTCCTTTTCTATCCTCTACTCCTCTCACTCCGACTTTGTCTACATGGAGTTTAGTGAAATTTGGTCATCTCGTCTGCTAAGCTTACAGGAGCAGCTATGGAATGGGAAGGCCTGAGAGTGTGTTTTAAGATTCCTGGTCTGTTCTTATTCACCATCTCTTTCGACACTTACACAAGGGTTCAAGGAGGGGGTGTCAGGACATTTCCATGTTGCGTACAAGGCCGCAGGAGCACAGAATGCTTAAGTATCTCAGTAAACTCACACGACTGAGTCAGGGTGAGTCCGACACCGCATCCTGTGGTCCCCAGGTACATGAAGCCGTGTCTACGGGACCAGGACTGGTCTTACATAGTCTACTGACAAATTATCAAGGAGGGGTTCTTAATCAAGCTTCTGAATGGCAGAGATCTTTTTCTAGATTAAACTGTTGACCCCAGAAATGATGATGATGATGATGATGATGATTATCAATAATGATAATTGATGATGTTCATGATGGTCATATTGCTGGTGGAGGGAAAGCAGTAGCTACCTTAGAGTGGTTTCCTTGTGTCACTCGCTGGGGGAAAGATCTGTGCTCTATTAGTGCCATTTCTAAAGTGTGACACTCAGCTTCCATTCAGGTGAGGACAGGGTTTTGCTAAGCTATAACTTTTTATCCTTAGTTTTTGAAAACTAAGTTTTCTCTTAAGAATCTAAGCATTGGTTGGGGTCAGATTCAGTTCAGTTAACTCTGGTAAAGAATTTGAACAACAGTGTAGGTCAGAATTCCTAAAATCTGATGGACTTCTGAGTCTCCCGGGCTCTTGTTAAAATCCAGAGTTTTATCCAGGAGGCCACAGATGGTGGTGTATTTCCAGCCAATGTCCACGTGCTGCTGATGCTGCTGACCTGGGGATCAAGCCTGAGTAGGAGGGACCTACGCTCCAACAGTAACACACAGTGATGTGTCTGTCCCCTCACTCCTCTGCCAAGTCACCCATCTCGAATCAACCCCAGCTCTGAGTGTTTCCTGCTGAGTCCCCAAATAGCCTGCTCAGCACAGCTCCTGTCACTCTGTCGGAAGGGATCTCACTTGTCGTCTGATTTGAGAGTGTCTCTGAAGACATCAGCCTAAGTTCTGCTGTGGTTTGTGAACAACAAAGAACGCTAGTGCCAACTTAAGCATCGTGGGGAAGAATATTAGAAACCACTCTCCATTCTTCCTTCCCCAATACAACACGACTCCCACTGCCTCCAGAAGTAGTAGGAAATTGTTACTTAACCATTTAAAAAATGTTTACTGGAATACTAACTTACAATGTAGAAGCTGACTCAATAGTGTGTATCTCAAGGCTCTAACACAGGAATTTCTCTTCCAGCATCTGTTCTTGGAATATATTCAAGGGTTTTGATTTATGTATAAGGCAGTTCACTCAAGCATTATTTATAGCACCGTAACAGTGAACCCAACCTAATTGCCCGACAACAGGGAATGAGAAAAATGGATTATGACACTAGACAGCCAGCCAGCCAATGATATTATACAATCATTAAAAAGCATTCTTCCATGGAAAATGTAATGATTTGGAACGTTCTCACACCTTAATGCTGAGTAGGGCAAGCAGCACACAAACTACACGTCCTGGAGACAGTCTTATTTGAGAGAAGGAAAACTACACTTATGCGGAGAAAATTATGGCTGGGAGCACTCGTGGTGGTTTATTGCATCCAAAATCTCAGTGCTTCATTAGAGGACATCTAGAGACGTTTTGGTTGTCACAACCATGGAGGGTGGATGCAGGAATGCTGCTAACCAGCCTGCAATGCACAGGACAGCTCGGCACAACAAGAATCATCTAGGTTGCTAAATCTTGTTCAAACAGCAGGAATAGTTTGCATTTCCTTTACGTGTTTTACCATTTTTCATGTTTTCCTAAAATGAACACAACATTACACATTTTTTTTTTTTTTTTTTTTGGTGGTAGTGGGGATAAAACCCATGGCTTTAATGTGCTAGACAAATGTTCCACTACTGGGCTCTACCTACAACCATTTTTTTTTTTTTTTTTTGGTACCAGGAATCAAACTCACAACCTTGCACTTGCCAGGCAGGCGCTGTGCCACTGAGCTATACCCTTGGTCCCCTATCTTCATTTTTGAGACAGGGTTTTGCTAAGTTGCCCAGGCTGGCTTCAAACTTGTAGTCCTCCTGCCACAGTCTACCAAAAAGCTATAGCTTTTTATCCTACTTTGTGAACCTGCAAAACTGGTGATCCAGAGCAGGCACTGAAACCTAAACACACACACACACACACACACACACACACACACACACACACACACGTTAAGAAGGTTTGTGCTCCCATAAAGGATCCCTAAGTGTGCTCGCTTCCGCATGCAGGGTGATTTGCTCGTATCTCCTAGGCTGTCCATCATAACTCATGCTAGTTGCTCTTAATAATAATTGAAACACAGATGCATGAAGAAGCAGAGGCACATACGCCATGTGAGATACGGCAGGGTTTGCAGTAAAGTGGCTTGCTCAAGGTTACCGTGACAGAGACCAGACTGACAAGCCTCATATCCCAAAAGTCTTGTGTTCTTTTTATGCCACCTGCTGATTGCCTCCCTTGAGCAGGCCAGTGGGGAAGACTCGCATGTTGAAAGGGCAGGAAGAGAATACTAAATTCTGGGAAGCCAGGAGTACGTCCTCACTCTGTACTCTGTTATGGGCAGCACTGGTGGCAGGAACCCCGTAGTTCTGCTCCCACCTTTGTTTAGCCCTAGGAGACCTGAACAGGGAAGAACAAGCAATGCCAGTGATACAGTGCCATGCGCTGGAGGGCTTCAGAATTGAGGACCAAGGGTCCGCTGCTGCGTGGGCTCTGATAAAAGGGGCCCTCCTGACTGGGAGGAGGACTGAGGGAAGAAGGCTGATAAGAGTCTTGCCAAACTTCACAGAAGCAAGTCCTAGCTAGTTTTCTCAGTGTCCAGGCCCTTTTGTGATCCATCTTTCATTCATTCTGGTTTTGCATGATCTTTTCTAGGAAAACACGGGAGGGAGGAAAAAGAATAGCCCTCAAGGTTTAGAGACTTAAGGGACTCGTTGAAGAAAGGAGTGGAGAGTGGAAAAGGAGAAAGCCATGGGATCTCCACTCCTCCTCCCTTCAGTCAGTGTTCCACTGAGCATTTACATCTTTACAGACGTAGAGACAGATAAGGATACAGCCCCTGCCTTGAAGAAAGCGTGCAGCTGGTCTGGAACAGAATTAGATAAATGATTACATAAACTGGGCGGTGATAAGGGATGGAGGAGGCGTGCTCTGTGAGGACCTGGTCTGGTGGCCATGGAGAGGTCAGGAACAGGCTCTCTAAGAGAAGATATTTTATTGAAGACTGGAAAAGAAGAGCAAGGATTTAGCTTAGCAAAGATGTGGGGAACAGAGGCCGAGTGCAGCAGGCATGTGGTTCCTTAAATTAGAAGCTGGGGGGGCAGGAGAGGAGACTGGAGGTGTCTGCCTGGACCTCCCACGAGATGCTTCGGTTTGATAGTGACCGTTTTTGGAAGCCATGGCGGGATTGCCTGCAGAATCCCTTCTGCCCATGGAGTAGAACCCTGAAGGTCATTGTCAGGGCTGGCTATGGGCGCAGAGGACTTCTGGAGCTGGGCCTTGCCGAGTCCCCTGTGAATGAATGACCTGTTACACTTTAGGCAGCAGTTGGTGTGTCACCCACCTGCTGTGGGTCCTCATGGTGACCACAGAGCTGCCCAGGTGGAGTCCGGACCCCAGGCTGGAGAGGGATTTATAAAATAAGTGGAGGAGAAGAATTCTGTGGAATCAAAAGCAAAGGAAATTTTAAAAATATTTATGGGAATTTGCAAACCTTATAAAAGTTGAAGGAATAGTATCATAAAGTACTAGGGAACTATCATTTAACTTCAGCAATTACTGGCATTAAACCAATTTCGTTTGTTTATGCTGTCTGTCACAGCCACCTAAGGCTCCCAGCGCGTCACTATTTAAAGCAATTTTCCGGTCTGTTGTCTTAAATGCAAATATTTCAGAATGTATCTCGCAATACCATTATCACACCAAAAAATATAACTTCAGTAATATTACCTAACATATATTCCATATTCAGATTCACTAGTTATCCCCCAAATGTCTTTCACATCAGCTCTTCTCTCCAGTCTAGGATCTCTTCCAGTTTCATTGGTTGCTGTGTTTCTCCAGCCTGTTTGTCCGTCTGTCTTTCTTCTTTAAAAACAGCTTGTTGACATGTCACTTACGTTCTATACAATTTTCTCACTTTTGTGCACAATCAACAGGCTTTTTAGTGTATCCATGAAGCTGTGCAACCATCACCATAATGAATTTTGAAATATTTTAATCATCCCCAGAAGAATCCCAACAAGCCTTGGGCAACCCTATTCCACTTTCTGTCTCCGGATTTTTCCAGTTCCTGACATTTCATGCTATTTCTGGGCCTCTGAGACTGACACCTTTACTGCTAGTGGTTTTGAGGCCTGGGAGGTGGCCTGGATCAGACCTTCACTCCCGAGGCTGGACAGAATCCCATTGGGTACAGATGGAGCATTTTATCTTCATGTTCTCTTTAATCTCTTTTCACCTATGTTCTCTTGCATTTTTTTCCTTCTGTCTTTCCTCACGTTGACTTTTTGGAGAAGCTAGGTCAGTTGTCTTGTAGAATGACCTACATTCTGGATCTGAGTGCTTTCTCGTGTTTAGATTTGTTAAATTTTTGGGTTCCCATTAAGCGGTGCTGGTAAGGACACTCTCGAAGCGCTCGAGTGCTTTTTGCATCCTGAGGCATGGCTCCCTGGTTTGCAATCGGCTGTTTAAGCGCCTGGCTAATGTGGTGACGATTAGGCTTCTCCTTTGAAGGAGAACATTTTTCTTTCCTAACTTATCATTGTTCTGTGGGATGCCAGCGTGGTACTATGTGACTGTCCTGTTCCCTGACAGTCTTTCCACTTGGGGCTTTTGAACATCTGTGATGATCATGACCTGAATCTCTTTTGACACCATTTGGAGTTCCCAAATGGTGAATTTCTAGTTCCTGCTACTTTTTTTTAATTGGCATTTTTCCAAGGTGAAATGTTTCCTCCCACACCTTGGAAAGGGTCAGCTGTAGTAATTTTTCACATTCTGCTCAAATCGCCCCACAGGTGGTTTATGGGGCACCCTTTAAAGAAAGGGCTTTTGTTACATCATCATTATTCTTTATGCATTTGCTTAGTGCCAGCCACAATAAGATATTCGGGGTCTGCATTGTACCGGGGACTAGCCATGTTTTCCAAAGAGCTTGAGTTCCTTTTAGTGGGAAGTAGTATTTAGAAACAAATTATATAGCTAGTAAATGCTGACACCGTGATGGTGTGTCCTTCCTTCTCGGCCTTTTCAGTGATACACAGTAGGGGTGTGTGTGTGTGTGTGTGTGTGTGTGTGTGTGTGTCTGTGTGTGTCACATAGGTGCGTATCTTTGCACCTGTGTGACGCGTGTCTACGAAGCTGGTATGGCAGGCACAGATCTGCAGCAGCAGTCACAGACTGGTATTGCCTGTGGCCCCCTGTCCAGGATCTGCGCTGGTTGAAGTGATCCACAGCTAACAGGGCAGAGATCAGAGGATTCCTGACTCCCACACACAAAAGCCCACCTTCTGTGTGGCTTACATTCCTGTCCTGACCTGAGTCGTAGTGAGCAGGTGTAATCCAATCTCACCCCACAGAATTTCAAGACTACGGTCTTGGAATGGATGCCGCTAGAAGATGGAGATCTCTCTGGCCTCCTGCAAAGATACCTCGAAAGCAAGATGTTGTTACCCCAGGTCTCAAAGCGAAGAGATGATGGAAGATAGAAAAACCAGATATGCGGACTTTGGTTCTGGTTTCCACTGTATTTACTAGTCTGTGAGCCTGGATGATTTAGCATGTGGAAGCCTTAGTATCACGGTCTGCAAAAAACAGATAAGATGCCACGCAACTTGCTGGGTTGTAGGGACCAAGGCAGATTAAGCGTGTCAGATGCCAAGCCCGGTGCTTGCCGAGACAAGCAAGCGTTCAGTGCGGTAGCTCTGGCAGCGCTTCCATTTTCTCACCCATCTCAGCATCCCCAGCATCCATCTGGAGATTAAAAAGACTGTGGCCGAGGGTGCTGGAGCACTGGATGCCAGGCACACAGTGACGGTGGCAATGTAACGTTCGTCTATGACGAGGGACAGCAAAATACAGAATCTGCCCCAAATGCAGCCCTTCCCCTTCCTGGTAATGCATGTGCTTGGCCGGTGTCTCCACATGCAAGAAAACCTCGGGAGAGACTTCTGTCCCTCTCTCTTCTCCTTGGTGACTGACACCTGTGTCTCTTGCCATGGAGGCTCTGTTTGTACCAGCAATTCTGGTACCTAACCCGGGACAGCACGGACAGCAGGGGAGGGTGTTGGGTAGCCCAGGATGAGTTGATGCCTTAAAAAAATGTTTACGGAAACTGTGAGCCACTACAAGTGGCCAGAGGACTCACTGTATATAGAGACACCTTGGGGAAATGACAGAAGGCTGACCAGATCAGTCTGCCTCCAAGGGAGGGTCTCGGGTTCTGTATGGGAGCAGCTCACCCACTGGGGACCTGCTGCAGCAGCAGCTCTGGAAGGTGCAGCTACGTCTCCTTTTGAGTAAGAGTCTGTTAGTCCCTATGTACCTCAAGGCCTCAGGACCAGCAATAGCGACCCCATTTTATTTATTTATTTATTGGTACCAGGGATTGAACTCAGGATCTTGTGCTTGCCAGGCAGGAGCTTGTGCCACTGAGCTGAATCCCTGGCTTCAGCAATCTCATTTTATAAATGGTAAAACTGAGGCTCAAGGAATTCAGAATTCCCTGACCAGGATCTCAAAGCCAGTAATCAGTTTCTTGTCTGTGTAATCCATGGTCCTTAAGGAGAGCTAGGCTTGCTAAGAATGCTAAGGATGTCACTTTTTATGCGTGGATTTCATTTACCAGCCAAAGGAGGGCTGCAGGGCAGTAAGGAACGAACACGTAGGCAAGCTCCCCAGTGAGGGGCTGGCGCTCGCTCACCGCAGCAGGTGGTGGTCTAGGTTGGACTGGCCTAAGGGCCATGAAGGTGCCGCTGGTTTCCTCACTGACAAGGCCCTTGCATGCTTTTCCTGGCGCTTTATCTGTGAAGTGATGGAGATTTCTTCTGTCCCATGAGGGTTAGGGTAAGTCCGGATGGCAGTGTTGGATGTACACAGGATATTCACCCGCCGTAGCTTAGGGGTAAGGTCACTGTGGGTCTGAGGACATCTCAGGTCCCGCCTGGGGCCCGTAATGTCATCACTAACTGCACAAGGAAGACCCAGGGTTGACTGTTCCCCTTAGGGTCAGCTGGCAGCCGTTCATTTTGTCTACCAGCAGACCCCCAGCCTAGGACTTTGGCAAGGGGCTAAGGACCTGTGGGCTCTGAGGTCCTTAGGACTTCAGTCTGCCTGCTGGCAGCAGGGGACACATGAAAAGGGAGCCCAGAGACTGAGTGGGAGCTGATGCCAGTTTGGCTGAGAAATCGCTCTTGACTCTGGGGGCTAAGAGAGCGGCAGGTCCCCGCGGTCACTGAGCAGCACCTCTGTGCGGGTTCTACATATTTAGGGTTTGATATTTTGGATCTGGGAGTTTCAGAATAAGATGTCATGTGCTGAATCCCCACCCACAGGAGGCAGTGGCCTGTCATTGGCCTTAACTCTCTGCTCCCCAGTGAATTCTGCCACTCAGTGAGCTGTGCTGAGCCAGTAACCAGCAGAGGGCAGCGGAGGGGTTAACCCCCCAGGTCACAGATGGGGAGCAGTGGAGGGGAGACCTGGTTGGGAGCAGTTTTCTTAGGCCTGTGCTGAGCCTTCTGCCACTTTGCCTGCAGCCCGAGAGCTGAGCATGGAAGCAGTGTGGACTCAGGAGAGCTTCCTGCCTGCCCTGGCCCAGACCATGGTGACTCAAGAGTTAACGGCAGGCTGAACATCCCTGAACTTCACCAGCACAGGGCTCTTAACCAGTCCCTCCACCCTCAGGGAACCTGAATGGGGAAAAAAAGGTCCACCATGGAGAACAGCTTTGATGATGTTTCTTACCTCTCCCCCCAGAACCTGGGATCCTCCTCACCAGGCAAAAAGCAGAGCAAGGAAAACACCATCACAGTAAGTGGCTCACACTGGGTGCTTCGGGTCGGGTGGCAAACTGGGGCGTTTGGCCACAGCTGGGCTGTTGCTATGGCAACGTGGACCGCCAAGCAGAAGTGATGCCCAGCCTGGAAACGGGGAAGTTCCAAAGCTTAGCTGAATGTGCGCAGCTCCACTTTCCCTTTCTCTGTCAGTTTCCTGTGTCACTTGTTCTCCCCTGGAGAAAGAAGCAGGAGAAGAATGGTGGTCGGAAAAACGCAGAAGCCGTCCTTGCGGGGCAGGCAGGGGAAGGTGCGCGTGCGGGCGTGGGTTGGAGGGGGTGGACTTTGCTGTGTGCCAGTGGTGTGATGGGTAAATTACAGGCACAGAAGGGTTGCTTTTGTGCGGGGAAACTGCTGGGAGAGATCAGAGTTAAAAGCAAGAGAAGGCACCCTAAGAATAGAATTCCTGGGAGTTCCTGAGGAGAACCAGGCTCCTCTGCTTGGAGTGGCCAGGACCCCTCCCAGGGCTTTTCCAGAACCCTGCCAAGTGCCCGCGTGGAATAGGAGTTCCATCCAGCCTCCTCACTTCAGCCCTGTGCTGGACTGGGGGGCTGGACGTCAGTGTCCCCTCCAGGAGGAAAAGGAGCTGTCCAGTTACTCAAACAGCCAACAACTTGGGGACTATTCTGGCACAAACACAGAAGAGCTGGGAAGAGGGGACCACTCTCTCGGGCTCCGTCTCTCACCATTCTGAGCCATTCCGACCTCCCCCATGGATATAAAGCCATGGAGGTTGAGTTTCCCTGGCTTATCCCGGCTGGAAGTCCTGCTTTGTAGGAAAACAAGTTAGGCAAGCCAAACAATAACAAATGCTGCCACTTTTGTGTGCATTTGTCATGTACACATAGTGTTCCAAGTGCCTTGTTTTGCTCACTAGCTGTGTGAGGTGTAGTTAACAGAATCAATATGGTAGAGACTATATACCTGGACTCTGAAGCCAGAGCATCATTTTATGAGCCATACAACACCTGGGGAAGCATCTACACTTCTTCCCTCTGCTGTGTCCAAGTCTGTAAAGTAGGAAAATGGGGCTTCAGTGACGTGGGGATAGTGTAAGGACACGCGCTAGTGCAAAGCACTTATGCAAGCTCAGCACATGTTCAATACACACTAGTGTGATCATCATCCCACTTACACATGAGGAAACTGAGGCACAGAGTGGCACCTCGCCAGAGTCATCCAGCTATAAAGCATCAGGATTCAAAATCCTATGCTTTTATCCTTCCGGTGTGGGCTCCTCGGGTCATCAGTCCCTTTCCTCGCAGTGGCTGGTCAGAGGGGCTCAGCCTGCTGGGAGTGTGGGGTAGCAGCAGCCTTTCTATTTATAGAGGATCCGATAGAGCTGGACAGGGCATGGAACCCCACAGGTGTGGACTTTGGAGGGTGCGCTCTGTCTTCAAATTCATTGCCATGCACCCAGAATGTGGGGGTAAGGCAGAAGCTCCCCAAAGCCCATGAAACAGGGGGAAAGAAAGAAGAGAAGAAAGTGGAAGGGGCCAGCTATTAGAGTTCTAGAAAACAAACAGAAGAAATAAAGCATGAAAGGTAGAGTGATAGACTGGCCAGAGCTGTCTTAAAGGCCGTAACGCTGGTGCCAGAGCATGAGATGGGTACCTCCTGCCCCCTCTGCAGTCAGAGCTTCAGGCTTTGGCAGTGGGCTGCATGGAGCCCTGGACTTTCCTGGGATGGCACCCCTTAGTCACCCCTGCTTTGAAGCCTTCTACTGACCTACCCCAGTGCTTCTCATGAGATGGGTTGCAACGTGTTAGCATTCAAGACCTTGAAGAAACTTGTTTCAAATGCCAGTTCCTGCAGCTACCCAGCACCTATGTTTGGTCTTTCTGGAGCCAGGTGAGAATATTTTTAGAGGTTTGAAATAGACACTTGTGCCTTACAGAATTGTTACTGGGCAGACAATTGCAGTGCAGGAGGCACTGACCAAAGACCACAGAGCAGGTGAGGGGCAGCGTCCAGGACTTGAAGCTGGGTCTCCTGGCTGCCAGCCCAGGACATGGTCCTGAGCACCACATGGCCATCAGGGCCACACACACCTCCAGGCTGAAGACTTCTGTACCTGTTCTCTTCCCCTCCACATAATGCTGTACCCATGCCCAGGCCCTTCTGGGTTCTGATCTCAGAGCTCAGAGGGAGGGTACAGCCCTATGCCCAGCATCAGAATCCCCCCACCGGTCCCGGCTTGTAGGGACAAGGGGAGCAATGTCTCTCACTGATCCCACAGAGCACATATTTCCAGGTCTGGGCAGCAAAGGGTGGAGTGTCCATGGCCAAGGAGCAAAAACAGGATTCTGAAGCTCGGTGGCCTGGAGCTGACACATGGGCGACCTGGCAGCAGCAGGCAGGGCCTGGCAGCCTTGCCCGGTCCCATACCCACTGGCAGCAGTGCACACCAGCAGGTGGAACGGGCTTTCAGATTGGGAGGGACAGGTACTCATGGTAGCTCCCAGCCCCTGGCACAAATGTGACATGTCAGAATCTCCAGGACTCCAGGAGAGATGACAGCAAAGCCATGTGGCCACATTCTCCGCTGGCAGGAGGAGCTCAGGGACGTGGATTCTTAGCCTCAGCTTCCCAGCATAGCCTATCGGGCAGGGGCTCAGGAGTGGAGAAGGGCCCTTGGATCCTTTTCTCTCTGCTGCCCGAAGCCCCCTCCAAGATCAGCTTCCCTCGGAGAAAACATATGAGGTCTGCTTCGGCGTCAGGAAGTGCTCCCTCTGTGCTGCAGGCAGGTGAATGAGACAGCGCGTAAAGGGGACCGTGGCCTCTTCCCACCTCTACCCCACACTGGCACAGCCCAGCACTCAGGGTGACTTAGTATCCCCCATCCGCCCCTCAGGTGGGTCACCCCATGTTCAGCAGCTCGCATACCATGGCCAGGTGCCCTATTCACCGCCGCTTCTCCCTTGGCAGCCCCTTGGTGGGAGTTTTGAGAGGAGGCTTGGACAGCCCTTGTGGCTTTGGCTGCTCCTGGGCAGAATGTCCTTGGGAAGAGCGTGGGCTATACCAAGTCCCCACCAGTGGTGCAGCGTGTGTGGGGCGGGTAGGGAGGGGGTTTACTCTATTCACCTGAGGGTCGCAGAAAGAAGACACAGCTGGTGGAGCCCTAGGTGTCGGGGAGGGAGTAAGAGAGAGGCCCTTGGAGCTGCCCCCACCATTCGTGCATTTGGAGGCCCTTTTGTTGAGCCCCCCTTCCTGCTTGAGCCCTGGCCATCAGTGGGGTCAGGCCATATGGCTTCGCCTCAGTGTGTTGGAGAGGCAGTGTGGTAGGGTGAGAAGCCTAGAGCCTGGAGCCAGATTACCTGGGCTCAGACCTTGGCTCCACCGTCACACGCAGCCTGTGTGAGCCTGTGCGAGTTACTCGACCTCTCTGTTTCTCATCTGTAAGATGGGGATAGTAACAGCACCTGCCTTCCAGGGCTGCTGTGAGGATGGCATGAGTTAATGAGTGGGAAGCACCTAGGACATTCTTAGCTATGGTTGAATACAGGGGGGCTCCTTGGCTGTCTCCTTTGTGTGCAGGATGCATGATGGGATTGCGGCTTTTGTGCCCAGGAGGCTTTGGGAGGAGACAAGCTCTTCCACAGGAGAAGCTGGACCCTGGTATTAACTGCCTGGAGAAAGTCCTCCAGGAGGAGGCAGGAATTCACAGCGGAGGTCCCCATGGGGAAAACCCTGTCCCTCTGCTCTTCCCTCTGGGTGTCGGGGCCCTGCAGAGTGGGGTCCCATAGCACTCCTGGGATCCCTGATCCAGGATCCAGGGGCTGAGCCTGGACTTGAGGCCTGGAGTCATCGAAAGACAGAGCAAAGTGAGAGTAACGGCCCAGGGTTTAGGAAGCCAGCTTAGGGACCCTCTCTGCTGCTCCTTGGCAACATGACAGTGGTAGCATTAGCTCCTCTGTGCCTCAGTTTCTCATCTCCAGCCCCAAACCCCTGGGCTGGCTGTGTGAGTTTGCACCAGGCCATTGATAAGTTTCACAGCTGGCTGCTTCCTGGACATCAGCATGCCACCTCCCTCTGACCTCTGCCACCATCCCGTCTCCCCATGTCCAGTCCCGAGTTGGGGGTGGTCAGCTTGGCCTATTGACCTTCCAGGGCTTTGTAGTACGGAGTTGCTGAGTGCTCTGTAGGAAGCCCGTCGGTCTCTGCTCCCCTCTACCCACCTCTCTCGTCTCTACCCGCCAATAACAACCCTGTCCTGCCGGGCTGTAACAACCGAAAATGTCATTGCCAGATGTCCCCTGGAGTGGGGACAAAATGAGCCACGCTGAGCTGACTGCAGGGTTACTCCTGTTCACTCGCAAAGCATCTGCGGGGTTCTGCTTCGGCTCCCTTTGCCACGCTGTACCAAGCTGCCATGACAGCTCACCCATATTACCTGGCAGCCTCCCATGGTGGCCAGTCACCTTCCCCCTCCTGTGCATCCTCCACCCTGCAGTGAGGGTGCTCAGCCCAAGGAGCGCTCTCCAGCCTGTGCCATCTACCAGACACTCTGTGCACCACTGTCCATCGAGTCAGATGCCTGCATAGTCCCCGTCCCCTCTGCCTCATCACCGTCCCTCTCTGAGCCTCGCCCAGCCGAGCAGTGCTTTCTCCAACTGTGGGGCCTCAGCCCTGGGCCCCTTTCCTTCCTGCAGTGCTCTGTTTACCTCCTCACCTCCTGCCTTCGTCCTGCTCTTATGATCTAAGCGGCGCTCCCTGTAACATCCTCCCATCGGTCCCTGGCTCTTCTGTAGCCCCAGCACCCCATGCCCCTGTGGTGGAAAGCTACTTAGGCGTCTCCCCAAGTACCCTACTGACCCAAACTGCGAGGGTGGTCACCCTATCTGATATCTCTAGTCTCTAGTCGTTGCACTAAGAAGCATTTATTGAGCACCTACTATGTCCCAGGTGGTGGGCTGGGTACTACAGGCAAAGGATGGTCCCCTTCCCCTGTGGACAGGCTGTTGACCAGGAAGAGAAATATTAGTAAGCGGACATGAGACGTATCACAACAAATGTGCTCATGCAGACTGCTGGGGACTCACCCAGTGTGTGGCACCGAGAAGCCATTCAAGAAGCATTTGAACAGAAAGTGGATGAGCAAATGGCCCTCAGAATGGCATCCAGTGAGGGCCTGAGCTCTGCTGTCAGCTCTCTGTGGACTCAAATACCTCTAGGATCCTTGATTTCCTCTCATAAAATAAGATGAGGTTCCATGCTTTTGAGGTCGCTGGGAAGCCAAAATGAGCGTGGGTGAAGCTGTTGGTACTGTCCCTGAGTCAGGGCTTTCTGGAATTCCAAGCTTCCTGCCTCCCAGGAGGCCGGTGAGGTGAAGTTCTCCAGATGCCCACCAGGGGGCATAAGGCCCTGCAGATTCCTGGAAGTTCCTACCACTCCGGGAAGGGAAAATCCCAGATCAGCATCAGAGGCGGTGACAGGCACTCAGGATCCTTGGCCAGGCCATCACAGGATTAGTGTCCTCAAAGAGTGACCGAAACAGTGAAAGGGCGAGTCTTCAACTTCCCCTACCTTCCATTCCCTGGCGTGGGCATCTCCGTGGAAGATCGCGTAGGACGGAGGCTCACCCACCGCGTGTCACCCACCGTGGTGATCACAGGGCCTCCTCGGGCCCGGCCCCCACCCCTGCTGCACGGATGCTGCTTCCCCAGCTGTGAACCCTGGACCGTCACCCTCCCCTGGGAGCACAGGTCCCACCCGGGCCTCCTGAATCAGAAACTCTGTGAGGTGCCCACTGTCCGCTATTCGGCAGACCCGCCAAGTGACCCTGAGGCACACTCAGCCTTGATTCTAGCATGAAGCCGGGCCTGGCTGCTTGTAGAGCCAGCTGGGGTTTGCCACGGAAGCCCCCACACCCCGTACCACCTCCACTGCAGACTAGCAGGGCTGTCTTCCTGAGTGTCCTGGGGTGGGGAGGGGCATCCTTCTCTGAGGGTGGACCTCCTGAGGAAGGACCCTGGAGAAGGCCGGACAGGACCCGTCTCTCCCATCCCAACTACCTCTGGCCAGGCTGCCCCCTCTCTCGGTAAAGTTCTTGTTTCCTCAATGAGAGGTCAAGGCCAAGAGCAGATTGAACGAGGAATGAAGAAAGGGAAGGGCTAGAGCACAGGGCATGGAAGAAGGCGTTTGTAACCCGCCTCTGGGCCTGTACATTCCGTGTGTATGGACTCAACCTCCTATGGATTGAAGATGTTCAAAAATTGTACCTGTACCAAATATATACAGTCATTTTCTTGTTTTTCCCTAAACAGTACAATACAGTAACTATGTATGTAGTATTTACATTGCATTAGGTACTATAAATAACCTAGAGACGATTTACCATATACAGGTGAAGGTATGTAGGTTACCTGCAAACGCTTGGCCATTTGATATAAGAGCAGTCGGTGTATCATGAATTCCAACATCCACAGCCGTCCTGTGCCCAGTCCTCTGGGATATCAAGGGACAGTGGCACCTTCAGTTTGCTATTTCCAGGAGTCTTAATGCCCAATCAACCTTAATGTCATAGTTCTTGTATCATTAAATTTGACTGAAATTGTCACAAGCTCTGTTAGGAAGCGCAGTAGAAGTGGACTGTGGTCATCTTCGGGGTACGCCCCTCGTTTTCATGGTTGTCTTGCTTGTCGCCCTGCAGTGGGGGGGTCATCGAAGCCTTGAGGGAGACTTAGCATGACCACTGAGTGGTGCCCTTACTCCTAAAGGCTTGGGGAGCCACTTCCTGAGGCTGGGCACGGAGGCGGCACCCCTACCCAGCAGGCTGCTGCTAACCAGGGTCAGTTCGCGTGGCTCAGGAGACAGTCCCCAGCCTCGGGAGTCCCTCAGGCCCCACGCTGACTTACAGGTCCTTCCTGTCCTGGATCCCACCTGTCCCTTCTCACCAGCTACAGCATCCAGGGGGAGGGGCTCCTCCCTTTGATGGGGACTCCTGGCCATTCCCCCCAGATGCTAAGTGGGACCTGCGTTCCTGGAGAGCAGCCTGAGGATCATGGTGGGGTGGACACTGGACTGAATTCCAGCCTCCTTCAAGCCCTTAAGCCTGAGGTTGTGTCTCTAGGCCTGACTGCTGACAGAAGAGGTTGTGTGGTGTTGTTTTTATTTATTAAGTGTATTAATATTATTCTAAACCTTGAGGTGATTGCTTACACTTAAGGATTGAGAAAATTCACACAAAAGCTCTGACGCTGAGCTTCCCTCCAGCCACTGCGAATCTGGCAGAGCTGGCTCCCCTTCCTCACCTTGTGACTCTGTCCCTCCATCCCCAGCTCCTGTCCAAGGCAGAGGTTTGTGCTCGAGTCAAGCTGCATTTCCTGCAGGTTTGCACGCGGTCAGTCCCCCGATCCTCAGGCGCTCTCTACAAGGCTCTTCCTGTTAACCTCTAACAGCTCCCACCTCAGCAGATGCTTTGGGGTGGGGAGAAGTGAGGGGAGAATGGGGGTCCTCAAGCCACATCAGCGGGAGCAGTGACAAAGCCACTTTCACAGAGCAGGGACAGCCAGGGAGCGCCTTGAACACACTGGGCAGAAAAAAAATCAGAGACACCCCGAAGTGGCACTGGGCTTCCCTTTGCAGACTGTCCCCAAACCAGCACCTGGGCTCCCAACCTGAAGCTGTGGTTCTTAGAATGCACACTTAGCATGAGATAAGTGATGTGTCATTAGATAACCTCTCACCTGTGACCCTCACAGGGTCATGCCTGGCTCCATCCCACCCTTTCTTAGAAGAAAATCATGCTTATCAGCTTCTGGAGGCAGAAGCTTTTCATGCAGGCAGAAGTGTACAGTAATGCTGTTCCACACCCACCTTTTCCTTTCTTCCCTGCTTTTCCCCCTTTGCTGGGGGTTGAACCCAGGGCCTTGACCTGCTAAGCTACTGCTCTGCCGCTGAGCTGCACACCCAACACCTGCTTCTTTGTCACCTAACAATATATCCTGGTATATTTTCCTTATCAGGCTGTGAGTCCTGGGCATCTAGCTCAGCGACACAGTGTCTGCCTGGTAAACGCAAGGTCGTGAGTTTGAGTCCTGGTACCAAAGAAAAAATACTTAAAAAATATATATATATATATGAATTTTATCTCTACGTCTTTCCCTGCACAACAACTTCATGGACGCCGACCTGTCTCGTGTTCTTTTCACCCAGCCCCTGGATGGGCAGTAGAGTTCTCTGGCCCAGCCTTGGCCCTCACAGGGAGCGTGTGTGTGTCCCTGTACCCATGGGCTGATCTGCAGCACCGACTCAGAAGTGCAGTTGCCAGGCCGCAGGACCCGGATGTTTGCGGGGTGATGGAGCCTAGTGACTCACCCTCTAGAGACAGAGCAGCAGCCCCCACTGCTGGCAGTAGGGGAGGGGAAGAGGAGCCGATGTGAACGCCTAAGGCCTTTTCTTGAAATACTGGCTGCGAAGCTTAGGAAGACCCCAGTGCTGTCCGTTAAGCTGGCCCCAAGGGAAGCCTCGTGCTGATGTGTCCAGGGAAAAGGGCCTTTCCCACGTCTCAGCCTCAGTGAGATTGTTTCCCTCCTTGTTCTCTGCTCCACAGATAAACTGCGTGACATTCCCTCATCCAGACACGATGCCTGAACAGCAGCTGCTGAAGCCAACAGAGTGGAGCTACTGTGATTACTTTTGGGTAAGTGGTGCCTCAGTTTCCCCCACATTGGCCCTCGTGACCAGCTGTGCATGCCTGGGAGGAGCAGGAAGGACCTTGAGCTCAAAGTAGGGGGCCTTTCTGACTGAAGCCTGAAGCCTCAGGTTGACATCTGAGGTAGGGACTGGGCACTCTTCCTGGAGTCTAGATCGTTTCATGAGCCTCGGAAGCAGCAGGAGTTTTGCTGATGGCAACATGGGGACCCCAGCACCTACCAGAGTTCAGGAGAGCGGAAGGGCCATTTCCTCGGATACTCAGTGAGGGCAGGAGACTAGAAATTCGTGTCAGGCAACAAACCTGGGCTGTGGACTTGCCACTGTACGAGTGAGCTTGGACAGGAGCTTCACCTACCTGGGCCTCATTGCCCATCAAGTCATGAGGAGGTGGTGCGAGGAGTCCGTAGAGATCCCCAGTTGCTCCGGAACTTTCCCAGTTGATGAATGGGCACAGACATTCACCTTTGGCGGACTGGGGAAGGTTCTGTGGTTGGCATGGATACACAACCATGCAAACGCGCTTAATGCCACTGACGCGTATGCTTAAAATAGTGAAAGTGGTCAGGTTTGATATAATGTGCATTCTGCCACCATTAAAGTGAGTAATTTTTTAAATAAGTGTGGCCGCGGGAGTTTGGGTCACTGAACAGGCCCCGGGAGGTCTCTAGAAAACCCTTCATAGCTTGACTAGTAAATGCAAACCTGCATAGCCCCTTGCTTCCCCTCGCACTAGATGTCTGATCCAGAAGGGACCCTAAGGGTGCAGCCCATGCCGATTGCAGGGCCACCGGTGGGGATTAGAATGACCTAAAGGCTGAGCAGAGGTGGGAACCTGGGTCTTTGGGGACGCTGGGGCATTGTTCTGAGCAGTGCGCCTCTCTGTCACATCACAAGCTGATTTTAACTTCACCCACTAAGTGTGGAAATACGTAACCCCAGGTTCCCCGTGGGGAGAGGTTTCAAGCAGGAGAATGTTGTTTAATTGTCACAGCCAGGGACCTGGGACAGCTGCGAGTTGCTTGGCCAGCAACATAACCTTATGGATAGACACCAGGATGCATGTCAGGCAGGGCAGAGCAGGACAGGGTGGCCAGGTGCTTGAGGAAGCACAGGTAAAACTAAGTAGATTGTTTTCATCTCCTTCTCCTTCTCCTTCTTCTCCTTCTCCTCCTCCTCCTTTTCTTTTTTCTTCCTCCTCCTCCCTCCTCCTTCCTCCTCCTCCTCCTCCTTCTCCTTCTTCTTCTTTTGAGACAGGGCCTCACTGTGCAGTTCAGGCCAGTCTGGAACTCATTGTGTAGCCCAGGCTGGCCTTGAGTTCACAGCAATCCTCCTACCTCAGCCTCCCAAGTGTTGTGACTGTAAGCGTGTGCCACCACACCCAGCCGAGGAAATAAAAAGCTTCAAATTTTCATTTGGAAATTTTAAGAATATTTGTTTGCAAAATTAGTTGGGTCCTAAGGTCCCATTTCACGACTTGGCCATCTTCCTCAGGTCCTGCCCTGGGTTACTGATTACTGAGTACTTCATACATGCTCGGCAGAGTGCACAGCGTGTAGTCTGAAATGCCTATGTGTTGTTTATATCTGCCTTTTATCCCAAATGACTCCAGGGGATTATCTCATGATCTCCCCAGTTTTCAAGTAAAAAAGTTCAGTCATGGAATGAGGTCACTCAGTCAGAATTTCGGCCCTGCCTGCCTGCCTGCCTGCCTGCCTGCCTGCCTGCCATTTCTACTCTGACTTCCCTCCAGCCGAGTTTCTCCCCAGAAACCACAGGATCTTTTTATTTCCTCAGCCATGACCTTTCATGAGTGTGTGTCAGAGGACGCTGCTGCCTAAGTCACAGCGCAAGAAGCTGGTAGAAGACAGAGTGGCATGAGGGTGGAAGTGTCTGCCTTCGGGGTTGCACACAGACTGTCCTGGCTTAGAGTCGGAAGGCCGGGATTCCCAGGAGGCCGAGATAGCCGCAGGAGCCGCCTCATCAGAAGTCCTAGGCTGGGGACAGTGAACCTTTCAGAGACCGAGTGCTCAAACTACAACCCCAAACCCCCACTTACTTATCTCTGAGTGTCAGCACTGCAATACTGAGGCTTTAGTTTAGAAAAAGCTGCTTATACACTAACATCATTTGTCTTAAAATCTCAGTGCCACGCGTGCCATGGTTTGATCACCACTGAGCACCAGAGCCTGGGCCGTGGCCGTTTGCCCTTCTCTTGGTCCAGGGGTTGGAAGCAGGACAGGGCGTGTGCATGGGCGCAGCTGCACCGCCAGAACTAATGCATCAGTCCTAGTCTGTTTTGCGCTGCTGTCACCAAATGCCTGAGACGGAGTAATTTATCGTGAACAGAAGCTTACTTGGCTCAGAGCTATGGAGGCTGGGGAGTCAAATATCAGGGTGCCAGCATCTGGCGAGGCCTTCTTGCCACATCAGCTCTTGGCAGAAGGCAGCAGGCAGCAGGCAAGGAGAGCAAGAAGGGCCAAACTGGCTGGTACAGCAGCCCCATTGCTGTAGTAACAACCTCAACCCACCCCGGAGGGCAGGGCTGTCCTAACCCACCTCACCATGGCGTTTGTACTAGGGACGGAGACTCCTGACATCTGACTGCTGGGGACATACTCTGGACATACTCAGGGTTCCAGGAGAGACGGTAGAGATCGCTGCTCCCTGCTCCGTCTTTCTCATCTGGGGTCAGGGTTGCCAGGCAAATTCAGGTCCTTTCCGGGCTCTCACTTCCCTACGCTCCATTCTCCGTGGCTTTAGGCACCAGCTATTTCTGTTTGCTTCCCAGGCAGATAAGAAGGACCCCCAGGGCAACGGCACGGTGGCGGGGTTTGAACTGCTGCTTCAGAAGCAACTGAAAGGGAAACAGATGCAGAAGGAGATGTCCGAATTCATCCGGGAAAGGTAAAGGTCCCGCCAGCCGGGGGCACTGGTGGCAGGGCCCACCTCAAGCCATCTCCCCAAGGGAGTTGACAGAAGGCCTCGGCACCCTACATCCAGCCTGGGCCTGATAGCGTTGAGGGGAGGGTAAGATTAGCGTCCCAGACACAGGAAGGACCCAGGGACAGATTGCGCCAGCAGATGTATAGCTTTGGCCTATCTAGTGTTCGTAAAGTGTTTTAATACTGGGAGACTTTTACATTAAAAAAGCAGGACAGCGCACATTTGTTGAGAAAGCAGAGTTGTAAGGATGGATTCCGCGTGGCTCACACAGCAAGTGGCTGTAACCCTGTGGACGGGACATGTGTCCCCACTTCCCTGTCGTCTCCACCCCTCCCTATGGGTTCCCTCACGGACTGTTTCTGCCTCCCTGACCCTCATTTGAAGCACTGTCCTTACCATAGCCCGAAAGAGGAATGGCCCCTTCCAATTCATCTATGAACCAAAACACATGCTGGAGATCCATCCCAGGCTGAAGGGTATAGAAGTCCCTGCCTGGAGGGATTATAACAGGGGTGTGTCTGAAGGACTTGGGAGCTTAGAAAAGAAACAATATATTCAGCCCGACAGGAAATAAGTAAAACTGCCCAAAACAAAACAGAGAGAAATCCCTATTCCATCTCCTTTTTCTCTCCACGTCCGGAGGAATCTGCTAAGCACACACTCACCCACACACACACCTGCACACATACCTGCACACACCTGCACACATGCCCGCACGCACCTGCACACATGACCGCACGCACCTGCACACGTGCCCACACACATCTGCACATGTGGCTGCATGCACCTGCACACGTGACTGCACACACCTGCACACGTGCCCGCACACACCTGCACACAAGCCTGCATGCACAGGTCTCCAACTAGAATTTCCAAGGCATAGGAGCAATACTTATACCAAATGACAATGTCTTTTAAAAATAATTCTTTTTGTTACAGCAAGAGAAATCAGGCAATGATGCTATGGTATTTTAAAGCACCCTTTTCCTTAGGAGGCTGATTTTCAATTTGTATAATCAGATCTTTGTTTTATGTCCCATTAAACTGGTAGGAAATTGGAAGGCTCCATCATTCAGGTGCAAGAAAACAAAAAGATACCACAGGCAAATGGGGAAGGGCGGCCTGAGCCAGAGCCTGAATGTGCGCGTGGTTTACACCCATAGCAGCCACATGCTAGCAAGTGCCTTCTCCTCCCAGGGCAAATGCAGGTTCCTGTATCTTTTCTCAGTTTACCTTGGGGATCCCCTAGGAAGAGGGGGCCTTCCAGAGTGAGAGAAGGTGAGAGTGTAGGTACAGAGCAGAGAATGAGCCTGGCTAGGGACAGCTTAGGGCAGTCGGGCTGAGGGTGGCAGGGACACAGGCTGGCTGCAGAGACGAGAGCCAAGAGGCAGATGGCACATGCTCGGCCTGCACCTGGCACCTGCCATTGACATTAAGACATGGCTAACCTGTTTCTGGCAATCTTGGCTGCAGTCTGGAGGTGCAGTCCACGTCCTCCTGGGGAGGGCTGGAGGCAGAACCAGAGGGAATGGAAAGGAAGTGACAGAGGTGAGAGATAAGTCAGGGTTAAACCCTGGAGAACCAATCTACTGGCCAGAGGTGGCAGAAACAACAAAGCAGGATGAGAAGGATGAAAACTGTGTATTTCTGCGCTAAATCTTGCACCAGTTATTGCTCAAGATGCTGTCACTGGGTCTCGATCACCACACTCTCTGTCATTGCACCCTTTGGTGAAGACAGCTGAGCAAACAGGGAGCAAACTCTGCAGCCCCGAACTCTTGGAGCCTTTCTGTTCCACACAGGGCCTCTCTGAGGTCCCAGTTCTGCACTCATATTGGTAGTTGTACCAGTTCTCTGGCCAGCTCTGGTTGTGACATGTACAAACACCCAGAGCGACCACTTAGGAGGGAAACATTGCCTCTGATGGTCACCTAACATGATGAGCCCAGCTGTCCCACCACTCCCCAGAGAGCTGTCCAGGAATGAGCTGAGGGCCTGCCTGCTGGAAGCTGTATCTAAGGCAGAATTCTTCTCCAGGGAAGTAGAATTGAGCTGCAGTTCTGGGCGCTGTCTGTTTCCATGGAAATCCTTATGCCCTTAACAGTACTTGGCAATTAGAGGCACTGAAGATGAAGACCATGGAGAGATGTGCTGTTCTGACTTCTGAGGAGTTAAGGCCATCTGGGAGTATCTGAATCCAAAGTGCTGGGCTGGAAGGGACAGAGGACACACTGGGCATCCCTGCTGGACCATCCCGCATTGCAGTCATTCATGAGAGGGCTCTCACACATCCAGCCTTGTGCTCAGAGTTGTGCAAATGACAGCACTCATTTTCACAGTGTGGAGACGGGCAGAAATATCCCATCATACTGATGAAGATCTGAGTGAAGTCCAAAGAGTTTCATTCATTAATTCAGTAAATATTATACACCTCCTGAGTCAGGCAGACAGGCGAAAACTGACCATCTATCCTGGTCTACTGGGTTCCTTCACAGTTTCCATGTGGCAAGGTGGCAAATCTGGTCCACGACGCAGCAGTGGAGAACCAAAGTGGTATGTCTTTTCTCTTCGCAGGATAAAGATTGAAGAAGAATACTCAAAGAACTTAGCTAAGCTCTCTCAGAACTCCCTGGCTGCACAGGAGGAAGGGTGAGTTGGAAGAGCGGTGAGGGGCAGGGGACATTGAGCAAGAATGACCTTTTTCAGCCACCACTAACCCATTGGCATAGGCCCACTCTAAGTGGGGAACTCACCATAGACCTGGCCCAAGGTAGAATCTATGCTCTGGTTGGCTGCTCACAGCTCAAGGGGTTCCTCATGACTTAATGGAGTGCCTGTGGCTCCAAGCAGGTATTCACAGTTCAGAATGGGTGTTTATAACTCAAGATGCGTGTTCATGGTTTGGGCGGGTTCTCGTAGCTTCAGGTGGGTACCCGTGGCTCAGTGTGTAGACATCAGTGCTCCAGGAGGACAGTTCCACATTGTCTTCTCTCTTGTGACCTTGTGCCTCCTGCCAAGTGCCGGGGTGTGCCGGAGACCCCATCCTCTCACAGGTAGAGGGCACGCTGGGAGGAAACTAGGTCTGAGAGGAGTTCAGACCCAGCTCCGTCAAACTCTATGGGGCATGAGGCCCGGGCTTCTTATCCCCTGTGATGATAGTCTAGACCTCTTTGGATGAGACTGGGATTGGGGAACACTCAGCCCAAATCTTCTAGCCACAGCAAAATTTCTAGTGGAAGAAAGACTGCAAACCTTCTCTACTCTATCCCAGCCCTCACGCGCTGTTGGCAAGCGTGCCAAATGACACAGCCACTGAGAACAGCAGTCTGGCAGGTCCTCAGAAAGCTAAGCACAGAATTACCGTATGACCCAGAAATCCCTTTCTAGGTTCGTACCCAAGAGAAATGACCACAGGGAGTCACACAAGCATGTAGAGAGCAGTTCTGTTTACAGTGGACATAGGTGGAGGCCACCCAAATGTCACCAAAGGATGGATACACAAATGATGGGCTGGGGATTTAGCTCAGCAGCATAAGCGCCTACCTGGCAAGTGCGAGGTCATGAGTTTGATCCCCCGTACAAAAAACAAAACAAAAAAAATGCTACATGCCCAGTGGATATTCATGTGGGATGTTATTTATCAATAACTGCATACTGAGTGCTTATTTCCTTTAGGGTGTGTATCAGTCTGCAGTGGCTGCTGTAACAAATACCACAGGCTGGTGTTCATTGATTTTCCCCTATTTCCAGATGTTGGACATCCCAGATCATAGTACCAGCAGGGCTGGGTTCTGGTGAGGGCTCTCCCCTCAGGTTGTAGATGGCCACCTTGTCAGGGTATATCTTGCGTGGGTGCTGGGCTGGTGAGACAGAGTTTTCCATGTCTTCTTATAAGGACACTAATCCCATCAGGTTAGGGTCTCACAATTAACCTTATATATCCTTGACAGCAGCCCGGGCTAAGGAAGTGGCTTCTTTTCACCTGAGTTGCTTCCTTAAAGGATGCTACCCAGTTACACACGTTGGTGACTAGGGCCTCAGCATATGGACTTGGCGGGGGAGGATGACACAGATTCTTATTCCAGGATGGGATGATGGAAATGGTTTGGAACTAGACGGGGCTGTTGGACAGGTTTGGATTCCTACACAGTACTGCATCAGTTACATTAACTTGGTTAATTTGATGCTACATGAGTTTCACGGCAATAAAAATAACAGTGGAGATTTTCAGAGAGCAGAGTTGAGAGTATCCCCAGGGGACTTCTCTCCCTTCCCCCCCTTCTCCCGTGCACCCACTGTGTGTTTAATTCTTCCTACAAGGATCCCTGAGAAGGGATCCTGTCAAGAGGTGGCTGTGGTTGTCAGAGCGGTGATGTTAGGAAAATCCAAATCTGCTTTCATGGCCCGAAATCCCTTACAGGACACAGATTTCGCCATGTGAATGTGGCTTTGATTAAGGCTGTGCAGCCAAACCTCCTCCTCTCCCAAGTGGCTTTCACCAGCGGAGTCAGCCACGTACCACCAGGCGGCCCAGGAGGGCCAGCGTCGCTTCCAGACTTAAGTGGGGTTAGTTAGTTTTTGGTCCCTTCTGCTTCACATGGCGGGCTTAGTCATTGAAGAGGGAGGGTCACATGAGAAGTAGCCCCCACTGCTACTTGGGCTTTCCCAAGGATCCCTATGCCCTGCAACCACTGTGCTACTCCGGAGACTCATAGCTTCCACCTCCTCGGGCTGGGCTGCTGCCAAGGACACTGTGTCCTGCCAACACACAAGCATATGCTTCTCACCCGAGTGGCCCAGCTCCACACGCCAGGCCCACCCTGCCATGCTGAGCACACATGCACGCACAGACACAGACAGACACACGTGAGCTCACGCACACACATTCGCCACTCACCTGTCCGTGTGCACAACCCATCATGCACACACGGTGACGCCCCGCGTACACTCTTACCAGCAGGCGCCTCACCGTAGCGTGCTCACCCTGTCTGCACAGTGTGCAGTGATGGCATTTTGCATTTACACTGCTTTGGACATTTAACCCAGCCCACCTTGAAAAGTCGCCAAGTGCAGTGCTGGAGTTTAGCAGATGGGGCCTGTCTAGCAAGAAGCTGTTGGAGGAAATTTGACTGGAGCTGTGTTTGTACCTCGAGCACCGTGTCGGGATTACGCTTCATAGGATGGGTGGGTGCTGGCAAATACACAGCATTAGATTCTTCCCACCCTCTGTGGGAAGGAAATGGGATTGTGATCTTTCCTGGTTAGCAACTCTGATAGGCATATGTGTTTTGATTTGGCATGCCTCAAACTGTAGGTTGGTACAGAATAGCATCTTTTTATTATTAGATGCTGTTATTATATGCTATCTTCAAATGAGAGAACATATTTTTTTTGGTATTAGGTTTTGAACCCAGGGTCTTTGCAACTGAGTTACATGCTCAACCTCTTTTTAATATTATTTGCTTATTTTGAGAGAGGGTCACGTTGAGTCACTAACTTGCCCGGGCTGGACTTGAACTTGTGATCCTCCTTTCTCAATCTTCCAGGGAGCTGGAGTTACAGTTGTGTTCCGTTCCACTGATCTATATAACTGCATAGCAGCTTCCACCCTTCCCCACCTGGGCCTTCTCCCACCTGCAGAATCAGATGGGCACCCAGGCCACCCAGAAGACCTGCGCATTCTGGAAACAGCTTCCAGGAGCTCAGACCCCTCAGACCCTTAGGCCAAGGCACAAGTCAGTAGCTTGAGTTACCCCGGTTGGTGGCAGTCCCAGTCTTCACTGGTAGCTCTCCAGAAGGTTTTCTTTGCTGCCCAGACTCCTAGATAGAAATCCACTGGTTGTTTCCAATAAACACCCACCAAAGCCTGAGCCGGCAGCCACGCCAGGCGGACCTGGATTTCAGTCAGAGTGATCTGCTTTGTTGGGTAATTCTT
The DNA here is from genome assembly GCA_004027455.1 of Hydrochoerus hydrochaeris. NCBI lineage: Eukaryota > Metazoa > Chordata > Mammalia > Rodentia > Hydrochaeridae > Hydrochoerus > Hydrochoerus hydrochaeris. Next base: position 35,103 of record PVLA01009398.1, on the reverse strand, counting down.
AGCTGCTGACTGGCGGCTGGGCTTGGAACCCAGAAGCACCACAGTAAGCTCTTTTAATCAGCTTTTGCCACTCAAGTTTAATGACTGCTCTGGGGAGAAGTGGCTTTTTGATGAAATTAAGTCAACTGAACTTTCAGCCTGGGTTTACTGGTTTGTCGAACAGGTTAGGAGCAAGGGCGCATGGGTGTCACTTGGGATCATCACTGAGGTTGATGAGTTCCAGATAACAGAGCCTGTAGCGTGCGGGGGCTTCCCTCTGAAAGTCCTTGGACTGCAGGACACTTCTGTTTGAATCTCATTGGAGTGGAGAGGTGATTAGCTTAGAGGACGTGGCCGTTCCCTTATAAGCCTTGAGCAGCGTTAGGTGTATATCTGGAAGCCGTGCGTGAGAGGAACCGCACTCCTGAGGATGGGCGTGCGGGCCTCCCTTGCCCGGCTGTCCCTGTGATGTCCTGGGCCCTTGGCCTGTCGGTGCCTCTCGTGGAAGCCACAATGCTGGAGATTTCCTTGTAAGCAGGGTTTCCTGGTGCCTCCTATTTGAGAAAGGCTTCTCCCTGAAAAAGGAATTTTTTTTTGATTCTTGAATTATCAGCATTTTCAACAGACATCTGTGCCCCTCATCGGCAGACCAGGGAGTGGCGATGGAAGGCACTGGGGACAGTCATAGCTGGGAAGCAAGGCCCTCACTGCAGCTAAGGGCTGGCACTTCCCTCAGGCCTTGTGAGCCTCTGGGTTCCGAGTATTTCCCTAGCTGCTCAGCTGTCTGCCATAGTTTGTCCCCCTAGTTAACAGAGCTAAGCTCATTTTGGCTCTGGCAGCTCAATCCAGCTCTGTGGGTGCTTTGTACCTCACCTCTGCCTCATCCAAGTTCAAAGCCATGGGTGATCTATACCTTCCTGATACATGGGATTGAGACCCATCCTGCCACCTTAGGAAAGGCCGTGGCTTTGGATCTGAGGTTCACAGCCCTCCCTGGCTCCCCAAGTTCAGAGTCTCCTTTCCGTTGCAGCTCCCTAGGAGAGGCGTGGGCCCAGGTGAAGAAGAGTCTTGCAGATGAAGCAGAAGTTCACCTCAAGTTCTCTGCCAAGGTAACCCCTCCCCAAGGTCCCACGCAGGGAAGTGCCGATACATGGCGTACAAAGGTCTCTGCAGTTGGTAGTGTTTGTCATTGTCTATACACGGGGAACTTCCTTCTCAAATTCATATGACGTCAGTGGTATTTGGAGGTGGGACCTTTGGTTTGTAATGGATCACATGGAGTCATGAGGGTGGGACCTCTATCATGGCAGGTGGCTTTGTAAGAAGAGACCTGAGCTGCTGCTGTCACTCTTGTCACATACCTTCCACCACCTCCAGAGCCAGCAGGGGCCCTCACCAGATGCTGACCTCTGGATCTTAGCCTTTGCACATTCCAGAGCTGTGATTTACATAAACCTGTACACTTTACAAAGCATCCTTTCCTACGTGGAGACAGGCAGTGAGTGACCTATGGGGTGAGAGAGCTTCTGAAGAGCTGGAGTGGGAGGAAGAACGGTGCATTACCAGCTCCTCCTTCTGCAGAACTTAGCCCCAAGACTGTGTTGACACCCACATGTGAGAACTCGCAGCTCATTATTCCCGAGTACTTTGGGAGCAAATGACTACTCACACCCTGGCAGAGAAGGGAGCTGGCTGCATGACTGTTGTCCTTCCTGCTTCATACAAAGCCGCAGGTTCTATTTAAGCTATAGCTCACCCGCAGTGTCCCTGTAAGATCTCCCTCTGTCCTAACCCTGGGCACTGCTGTCCTCTGGAGCAGCCCCTATCTCCACTGACTGGGATGAATCACAGGCTGCCCAGTTAGGGGGGCCAGGCCCTGAGCTTCTGGAGGGCTTCTCTGCTGGGTTCCAGGGAAGCATGTGGTGGCATTTACGCCCCAATAACAGGACCCCTAATTCTGATTGTTGAGATTGCTCAACAGGTACTTGCGGTACAGGATATAACTCATCCGCTTGGTTTTATCAACCACCTTGCATGACAGCAGCTCTGTTGCACAAATGGCAAAAGAGAGAGATTAAAGCTCAGCCCGTGGCCACACTGCTGTGTGGAGTCAGCTATGGAGGAGGCAGGGGAGAGGGGAAGCAAATAGAAAACCCGACCCCTGGACCTTTGCTTCTGACATTACCCCCTCTTCAACAGACCGTAGCATCTGAAACCCTGGACCCTGAAATGGGATGCTGCTCAGTGTGGGAGTGATTGCCTAGCATACAAAGCCCTGGGTTCCATCCCCAGCATCATAAACAAACAAAACCACACAGCCCTGCCCCTGAGGTGCACTGTGCCTTCCCAGGAAGTGCCTACAGCAGAGGGCAGGCTGCCTGGACAAGCTCATGCCGTTCGGGAGGCAGTACGGAGCAAAAACAGGCTTTGCTGCAGGAGCCTCTGTGCGTCTGGCCCAGCATCAGTGCTGGTGGCCTCTGGGCATCCAAGTAGCAGCCTGGTAGCCTCATGGCAATTCCTTGAGAAGAAACAGGCTCCAGGGATTTATGGATAATAAGATCCCCTCTGCACAGACCCATTTTCCTGCCTGCTCCAGAAGGCGTATTGAAATTCCATGCTTCATGTTCAGTGTCAGGGGTAAAAAAAACTCTTTAAGAAGCACATTTTTTAAATGACTATCTTCCCAGCTTTTCTAATCCACCAGCTCAAGCCATTGCTGCTAGCAGCAGGTTGCTAAAGAAATGAGAGTGCTCTATTCAAAGGGAGTTATACCCAGCTCAGGCAGAAAAAGGGAAAATAGAAAAATTCCTTCTGATGGGAGAAAATCTAACCATTCATTAGAGCTATACACTCAGTGAGGCAGGGTAGTGAATTTTAGCTCAGTGCTATTGCTGACAAGCTTTTTGATCTTGGCCCACCCTCATAGATCTTCACGTGTGAAGAATTTGGACAGGTCGATGGCTTTAAACTTGACTGTTGCCCATAGGAATGCATTTCACATGGTCACCCAGAACACACAGACACCCACACATACCCGCTCTGTGTCTGCTTACAGATGTTCACACAAGTGTACGCCCAGGGCAGATATGTCAGGACCCAGTGCCATCTTTCTAAAATGCTCTGTGCTACTTTCTTTCCAAGTCTGGTCCATTCTCAGCAGAAGTTGGCCCTGACCCACCCTGTTGATTTCACAACTCCAAGCCACTCACCCTGTGAAAACTCTGTAGTTGTCTGACTAGACAGTCTTTAAAGTTGCTTCCAACTTGGAATTTGTTTTACTCTTTTCCAGTATGTGGAGCAAAAATAGAGGAAGCGGGAAAAAGCTGAGCTTTGGAAAGGAAACAGATCTGCCCCAGTGGCTGGTCCATCCGGGACAGGTCATTACAGGGCCCCATGTCCACAAAGACACACTTCCAGGACTCCTGAGCCCCTCCTTAAACAAAGATGCTTACAGGCTAGGAATGAATATTAAAGCACACTTAGCCAATTTCTTATTTTTATTTTAAAACAACTCTTTTAAAGAAAAAAAATCATATCATTAAAAAATAGTCTATAGAGAGAGAGAAAGAGAGGGAGAGAGGGGTCCTTTATCTTGGGAACTGAATCACTTTTGCTATCCAGTAGCATGACGTCTCCAGAATGTCCCTTGGCACTGGGGAAAGCTTTCCGTGTACCGCCAGATTCCTGGGCCCGTCCCAGACAGCAGAAGCTGAGGTACCCAGGTACCTTTCTGTCCCCAGAAAGCTCGCAGGTTGGGAAGTAAGAGAGGGAAAGCCGAGCAAAGCCACACAAGTGGCTGTGGGACATAAATAAGTGTGGAGACAGCGCATTTGTTAATTAGCTGGATTTTACCATGATGCCCCATGCACCGGGCCGACCGTGAGAAGCTGTGTAACATTTCTGGCCATGGCAGAAACACACACCACGATGGTCCCGTAAGTTTGTGTGGTCCCATGACCTCATGTCCATCTTAATGTAAGTGGTGATCAAACAATGACAAAGTCTCCTAACCATGCTGCCTAGAACATCCCCACCGGTCAGTGATACATGACTGTATTTCAAAACACTGTGAAGTGCACCATTAATATATACAATAAAAAAATTGTTTTTGTCTCTTTGAGACAGAGTCTCACTCTGCAGTCCAGGCTGGCCTTGCACTTAGTTTGTAGCCTCCAGGTTGGCCTTGAACTCACAGCGGTCCTCCTGCCTCAGCCTCCCGAGCGCTGGGATTATGGGCGTGCACCACCACCTCGGGCAAAAAAAATTTTAAATAAAAAATTAAGAGAAGCAGCTTCAGAAGCTTCACGGAAGAAGGAGTTACTGCTAGGGGATCACAGTGCTGCCAGCTCTGACCCCTCACCCCTAGCTATAAAGGCTCCGGTCCTCCTGTCCAGCACGCCATGGCCATCTTCTCTGTCCCTGCTGGCCCAGCTCCTGAATGTGCCCTGTCTCCTCTCCTCCACAGCTCCATAGTGAGGTGGAGAAGCCCCTGATGAACTTCCGGGAGAACTTCAAGAAAGACATGAAAAAGTGTGACCACCACATTGCTGACCTCCGCAAGCAGCTCGCCAGCCGCTACGCCTCAGTGGAGAAGGTGAGAGGCCAGGCCTGTGCTGAATGGGACTCGGTGGGCAGCCGCCCCCGGCAGGGAGTGTGCTCTGTGACTGGGGAGAGGTTTTGTCCCTGTGTGCTGGAACAAGAGAGGGAAGGCCAAGTCTCCAGCCCTGCCCTGAGAGCCCCAGCCCTCCAAAGGGCAGGCAGGAGCCTCTCTCCACAGCCTGAGAGCCAGTGGGAGCAAGGAGAGAGTGCAGGGGCGGCAGTGCCTGCTGTGAGCACCTGAGTCCAGGCAGCCCACGTCTTTGTGGATAGGGAACCTGAGGCACTGCTGGGTCACAGCTGACCCTGTGTCTGGGCCTCCCTACAGACTAAGTCACCCCCTCCCACGTGCCCAGCAGCTAATCCAGCAGGTGGTCAGAACTGGAAAGAATGCTCGTGGTCAGCTTGGTGAGGAAGAATGCCCTGTCCAGGGGCTGACCCCAGTGCCCCAGACTACAGAAGGAGCCGTCTAAACCCTGACCAGTTGCCTCCACCAAATGACCGTGGAGCTGGGGGAGGTGGCTAGTGGAGGTGAAGCCGTGAGGGCCCAGCAGGAGGATGGTGGGCACTTCCAGGGGAGCCTGGGGTAGCTGATGCTGCCAGCCTGCTGCACGATGCTGGGAGGCGAAGTGGGTGACTTCCATGGTCTCTTCCAGTCCTGAGAGGCAGTGATTTTAGGACCTCCTCTGTCCCCAATTGGGGTCCAAGCTCCAATGAATACGTGGCTCGAGGGATTGATTTAGGTCACAGCTAAGCAATAAGGGACAGGGAGGAGTTAGCTGGGTGGCCTTAAACACACAGCACCATTACCACACCAACAAAGATGAGGGGCTCCTCCCGGGACGAGAGAGGCCAGACCCCAGGGCCCTGAGGCCCCTGCCCACAGATTCTCACCCTGTCCCTGGCCCACAGGCCCGGAAAGCCCTCACCGAGCGCCAGAGAGACCTGGAAATGAAAACCCAGCAGCTGGAGATCAAGCTGAGCAACAAGACGGAGGAGGACATCAAGAAGGCGCGGAGGAAGTCCACCCAGGCTGGTGAGCTCCGGGCCACACCCGGCCACGCACAGGGGCATGGGGGAGAGGTGGGAGGTGGTGACCTGAGACAGCGACCCAGACCCCAAGGGTGCAGCTCTGCCTTGCAGGATGGCGCCAGGCATGGTTCTTCCCTCGTCTCCCACCAGCGTCCTGTCTTCTTGCCTCTCTGCCTCATGTCCAGGATCTCAAAGAAAGAAACGGGGTGGAGGAAAAGCAGGCCAGGCTGCTCCTGGGCCATGCTGGGCTGGGTGACCCATGCTGTGCCTGGTGATGGCCTTCTGTAGCCATCTCTGACCAGGAAGTAGACCAATTCCTCCATGCACCGAGAGCACAGGGCCCTATCCCTGCCTGGAACCCACAGAACTGAAAATCCCACCCAGCCACCCAAGCTGCCCCACCTCCAGAGGGAGGAGGGAGCCAGGCTCCGAAGGCGGAGCTGCAGGAGTGAGGTCCCCACAGGAACAGTGCTAACAACCTGTTCCAGAGCCCGGCTCCAGATACACCCGCTTTCCCTCCGTGAATTGGTTTCTGTTGCCACCTAGTGGTAGAAATTAGCTAATAGACAAGGAAGAGAAGAAAAAAGTCCTGTTAAAACCAATAAAAACACTCAGCAGCTATTTATAAAATGAAACTACATTTCATGATACACAAGGACATTGCATATTGCTTCTAAAATTAAAATGCATGCTGTGAAATTCGAGTTTAGATCCTTTAGGCTCTTTTCATCTCAACTTCTGATCAACTTGGTACAATTTCATTATAGAATGAAGAAACCACCTTATGGACATTTTGGGAAAAAGTGGGACCAAAATAAATAAATGAAATTAAGATGGCATAAGAATACCACTTAAGCCAGGCATGATGGCACACGCCTGTAATCTTAGCACTTGGGAGGCTGAAGCAGGAGGGTTGCTGTGAGTTCAAGACCAACCTGGGCTACAAAGTAAATTCAAGGCCAGCCTGACTTGCATAGTGAGACTCTGTCTCAGAAAGACCACAAAAAATGCCATTTAATATTTAGATCTTGTAGTTATGATAGTAAATTGCTGGAGTCAGAAGCTTTCTTATAAATCAATAATATATTTATTGAGCTTGGAAAGGGGAACCCGGAGAGAGAAGAACTGAATTTAAATAAGCTCAGTTTATTAAATATATTGCAAAACGAATATTGGTACATGTTGAGTCATCAGCACATTAGGATATAAAATGTTGCTTGCCAGAAATAATTGCCATCCATACTTTCTGCTGTTTTGGTTTTTTAAAAATAATATTTGAGCTTATGAAAATTAGATCATATTGTACTCTGCTGAATTTACTATTAATTGTGATATGTTAGGCGAATCCTATTTTGTTCCCGCTACATAGGTACTGGACTTTTTAATGCTGATCAGTGTCCAGTTGTGTGATTGTATCCAGATTCATTTCATTGCTTTCCCAGTTGCTTTTTGGATCTGTGAGGTGGTTTCAGAGTGTTTGCTAGCACTGGGGGTGAAGCATTAGCATAACTGTGTATGCAGAGGGCCAGCTCTGCAGAGGGAAGGTACAAATGCTGGTCAAAAGCTTGCATCCCTTTTGATGCATATTTCTAAAGTACTTTGCAGACATGGGACCCACCAACACCATGTATGATGCCCGTTTCTTAGACTTTCATCAGCATTGCCTGTTGCCAAAATTCAAAGTCATTGGTGTGCTAGCAAAAAACGAAACAAACAAAAGAACCCCAATATTTTGTTTTTGCTTTTTCTCTGTTAAGTAGGATTGAGCATTTTTAAAATGTGCTTATAAATCATGTGGAGTTTTTTCTGTGACATGAATAACCCACCATATCCTCTCCCTTTTTCTTGTTCAGTGGTTGTTCTTCTTATTGACTGATTTATAAGGATTCTTGGATTTTTTGTTTGTTTGTTTTCTTTTCTTTTTTTTTAGCTAGGTAGTTCACACTGGTCTTGAACTCCCTATGTAGCCCAGGCTGGCCTCGAACTCATGACAGCACTCTTGGTTCAGCCTCCTGAGTGCTGGGATTGCAGATATGCATCAATGAATCCTTCGACATTCGGATTGCAGATATTTTACCCTTTACCTTTCCATTTCATTCATTGTAATTATGCTTTTGTTTGTTTGCTGGCCTTTTGCTACTTTTTTCTGTGTGGTGGTCTTTTCTCCATGGTGTCTGTGCTCTGGTAGGTGTGACTTAGAAATACCTTTCTTGTTTCCAGGTTTTTACAAAGTCAAACTTGTTTTCTTTCTGTAATGTTTTTGTGCATGGAGGGCAGGGCCCACGTGTTTATTTCTGTTCTAGTTTGGTTTTTAGCCGTGAAATATGTAACTCACCATACTTACTTTACTTTTTCCTCCCCCTGGGTCCTGGTCATATCTCACAGGTTCTCATTTGTAGTATTTTCTTTTCTGCCATTTTCAAGGCATTTCACTGTTTAGGTTTTGAGCTTGTCTTTGAGAGAAGATGTGTCTCAGGAAACCTTTGAGGAAAGGGATTTGTTACTGTTCAGATAAAAGAATCTCTTATTCTTGTCCTTTGAAATTATTTTGTGTTGAAAGTGACAAGTCCTTAGACCTACTATAAAAAAGCACTACCCTTGAGCTGAGGGTGTAGCTCAGTAGTAGAGCTTGATTCTGTCCCCACCACTGCAAAATAAACACACCAAAACTACCTTTATTGAGCACTTACTATATGCCAGGCCCAAGCTCCAGGTCACAGAGCCTTGTCCCTTAATCCAGAGCACCCCACCCTAAAGAGGCATTTTCCTGGTCTATTACAGGTGAGAAAATTGACAGGAGACAGGGTGAGAGCTACACACAGTTGTGACATCCAAGGCCAGAATTCAGCTTTCTCTTATTCCAAGGGCTCTGCTTGCCAGCATTTTTCTGGAAAAGGCTGCTTTCCAGGCTTCTTTCTTCCTGGTCCTGTGTCTCCCTCTCCCCTCTCCCCTCTCCCCTGCGAGGTTGCTGGAAAGGAGGAGATCAGGGTCATCACGGCCTGACTCTACATCATCATAATCACCGTTACCATAGCTCATGTTAAACATCTTGCAGTCTCTGCAAGTTTCCATCCCGAGCACCGGGTATACAGCGACTTGGTCAATCCTCACAGTGACTGTGAAAGCACAACCTTTGTGCCCACTGTACGGGGGATAAAAGCAGGGCACAGCAGACGGGTTATCTCCATGTCCACCGTTACACAGCAAAGATCAGCACAGTGACCCTGACCACCCAGCTGTCCTAGCTCTAAAGGGACACTGCTGGGGGAGAGGGGTCCGGTTTCTAACCCTTGAGCTGCCTTCAAGAGCAGACGCCCTCGGCCTGCTGCCTCCTGCACCGTGGTGGTCCCTGCCGAGTGTTCTCCAATGGTTCAGGCTCCAGAGTTTCATGTCTGTTTCCTCCCAGGTGACACAGTGACCTCAGCCCTAGCAGGCATATACTCCTGCTGGAAACACATTTGCAGAAAAATCCCCTTCCTTCCTCCAACTCAGTGCCTGTTGGGGTCAAAGGTCCAGTCAGTGGCCTTAAACCATGGGCGAAATGAACAAAACCCTCGATTTGGGCTGTGTTCCTCAGGACTCAGCCCTCGTGTCCCCACCAAGTGGCAGAGGTGATGGTGTGGCCCACGGTGGAGAGCAGAGTTACCACGTGAGGCCAGGGAGTGCACGGGCACGTGAGCGAGAGCGATGCTACCGGAGGAACTTGGCATCTATTTGAGTTACTAGGTTCTAGGGTTCCTCGAGTCTCCTCCAGAATGGCTGCTGTGTGGACGTTAGCGTGGAGGTGGTCTGACCCTGAGCTAGGACCAGGACGCCGTCTTCTCCATGCAGCCCCACCATGACGACAGTACTCTGACAGCTACGTTCAGGCAAAGCTGGGTGGTACAGCAGTGTCTCCTCCAGCCACAAGTGCGTGGGCATCACCAGAGGCGCTGGTGACGACACAGCTTCTGCCTCAGCAGCTCTGGGGCAGATTCTGGCTTTCTGTATTTTCTGCCCACTTCTGGGGCTGCTGATACTGCAGATCCACAGACGGGGGTTACATAGCAAGTCCCCAAGGCACAGAGACACTTCATAATGTTTGCAGTTAGTTCTTTGGAGGTTCTGGTTCTAACCACTAAGTGTTTCAAAGATGCATGGGATTACAGGTAGCCCTCAAGGGTTAATAGTCATGTTTACTCACATCCCTGTTACAGAATAAAATACAATAGAAGGAGCTAATCTCCTCACCCACTTGCCCTTCAAGGCTTTTCTGGGTTGGCGTGTAGCACTCTAGTGGAGGTTTTTGTTCTGTTTTTGCACAGTAGAATGGGCCATAACCACCAGGCACATTATCCTGTGATTCAGAATGATGTGCTGTTACACACACACACACACACACACACACACACAGGACGTGCCGACGTCTCTTCTTTAATCAGCACCGAGCTGCTTGTGGCACATGTGTTAATGAACCAGGGTGCTCCAGTGGAAATGCACGCTGCCGTCTTTAGAGCAAAGCATTTTTTAGACTTGTGTCAGGGGCTGGGGTTGGGGCGCCTCCTTGGTGGATACACTTTTCCTGAGAAACACCATCCAGAATTCTTGGTCTCTGAGGTTGAGTTCAGACAGATGTTTTACAGTTAGTTTCCTGGGGTGCTGAGTCACCCCCTCCCTTCCTTGCCCTGCTTTCCTCTCCTTCCCACCCCATCCTTTAACCTCCCAGTGGCTGCCAGGACCTCAGGGGAGGAGAGGGATGGCCGCCAAGGCCACGGAAGGAAAGAACGAGCAGATGTCACATGACACTGGCTGTTGGCTTTTTCAGGAGATGACCTCATGCGCTGTGTGGACCTCTACAACCAGGCCCAGTCCAAGTGGTTTGAAGAGATGGTGACCACCACGTTGGTATGTGGCCATAGGGGCATGAAGGTGTCAGTGGCGGTGGGGTGGGCCTAGGAGGGAGTGATGAGCACAGAGGGATGGAGTGGAGGTGACCATAGAGGTGGTCACTAGATCTGTTCCAAGGTTAGAGTCAGGACCCCACCCTGGGTCTGTCTGTGCATTCTGGGCACTAAATGAACATGGACAAAGGCCAGCCCTGCTGTACCCAACTTGGGCTCTGCACTGAGGATCAAAACCAACAGTCAGTACACCCTCAAGATAAACATTCACCCCACCCCGTACATGCACACAGAAGAGTCACAGGACCTAGGGGGGATCCTCCCCAGCTGCAAGTGGGACTGGAGGCGCTGTGCAGGGGAAAGGTGGTTCCTCCCCACCAAAGCAGCAGGCCCCGAGATGCTCCACGGAGAACTTCTTTACACAGGGCAGCTCCTCCTCAGGCTCAGGACCTGCCTGAGTAGGAGAGTGAGGTGTGGCTGGTACGCACGGAGAGGAGGCAGCCCCTGCCAGAGCCACCCATTGTCCATCCAGCCCGGGACCAGGCAGCTGCCTTCCCCAGGTGTCAGCCCACCAGGGCCGATTAGAGGCCTCCGCCAGGGCCTATGACCCAGTTTTCCTCCCTAATCCCCTAATTAAGCCCCCTGCTCTGCCCCACTTCCCAGTTAATCACCCGGGCAGTGACCTAGTTATGCACCAAGTAACAGCGTAATCCCTTAAATGCCAAAGACAAGGAACTAAATAGAAACCAAAGGACAAACCCAGTCCGCGCTTCCATTCGGTAACCGAGTGCTCCTCTTCCCGCCTCCCCCTCTGGTCTCTGCTCTGTCTTTTAGCACGAGAGTGGGCAGGGAGGGAGTTTGTTCGAAGAAGCTCAAGGACCTGGACTCCAGTGTTCGAGAGGCCCAGTGCTGCACCCCGGCAGGGGACCAGGCACTAGGTCTAGGGCTGTGCTACTGTAGAATCACGGTTAAGAACGGGATAGACTCTGGCTTAATTCCTGCTCCTTAATTCTGTGTCACCTTGGGCAAGTGACACTCCCTCTAGGTGATCTCTCCCTGGCTTGGAAAACTGGGAATATTACAAAGCTTCTTTCTTAGGGTGAGGACCACTAGGTAACACCTATGGAGGGTTTTCTGCTGACGCCTGACCGAGTAGACTTGCAGGAAATAAAGGAGTAGCATCTGCCATACCTCACCTTCACCCCAGACATAGTTCTGGTGTTCATTGGAGCTCAGAGGGTCAGATGGGGTTGACGTCATCAGCTGGGGACTGGTGTTTTGGATGCGTGGTAGGCTGGGACCCGCTGCATGGGGAGGTCCCCAAGTTGGGGGGTGTGCTCAGGGGTCGCGGGTCCCTTCTTCCTCGGCAGGAGCTGGAGCGGCTGGAGGTGGAGAGGGTGGAGATGATCCGGCAGCACCTGTGCCAGTACACACAGCTGCGGCACGAGACAGACATGTTCAACCAAAGCGTGAGTCCCCACCCTCGGGCTGAGGCCAGCAGGAGGCCCGGGGGCAAGGGGCCAGAGGCCAGGGGCAGCCGCCCACACTACGGTGTGGCAGTTTAGGTGGCTTCTACAAACAAATCTGTCCTCCACTGGGCAGGGGGCAGGTGTCTGCTATGAGTGACATCTGGAGACCACCCTGGTGACCACATGATCCTTCCCCAGTACGTGGGATAGATGTTGCCATGGGCTTTTCCCCAAGGAGAAGGAAACTGATTACAGTTAAACTAGCAAGACATTACTGTTTCTCTTGATGAATTTCTCAAAAAAAAAAAAAAAATACAACTCACAAATATTCAAAAAGTGTGACCTGCTCTGGGCTCCTGCTCTTCTGTCCTTCAGAGGAGCCCCCGCCATGGAACCTTCTAGAAAGGCTGCTCTGAGCAGTACCCACTCAAGAGCGGCGTGGCACAGAGGGAACAGCACCAGCCCAGCTGCCACCTTTTGACAGTGTCCCCTCTTTTCTGTCCCTTGCAGACAGTCGAACCTGTGGACCAACTGCTTCGAAAAGTGGACCCGGCCAAAGACAGGGAGCTGTGGGTCAGAGAGCACAAAACGGGCAACATTCGCCCTGTGGACATGGAGATCTAGACACGCCTGGGCGGCCCTCAGGGGTCCTGCCCGGGAGAGGGGCTGGGGTCCCAGCAAGGGGATGGAGGCCCCCACTGGGTGGAGCTGCCCTCCTACCCACTCTTCTGGTCCACTGAGGAGAGGGGGAAAGGCTGGTGACTCCAGAAAGGTGACCTGGACAGCCCAGCTGGGTTTCCCCAGCATCCCCTGACCAAGATGACCTTGGACCCACAACCCTGCCCTTGTCTCTGAGCCCCCCAACTCCCATTCTGTGCTTGTTGCTCTGAGAACAAACTGAGGCTGGAACTTTTTGGTCCCTGCTGAACTCCATAGGGTGACTGTCATACGTGTATGTTCCTGGCTGCCCCAAGGGCTGTCTTCCAGCTGCCCACCTTGTCTGCAGGGCTTTGGAAGCTCGGGGAGGGATCGCTGTGTCCAAGCCGGGGTCAGGCTCAGAATTGTGAATAGAAGGAACCCTTTGACTCACAGCCCTCACCCAAAATCCTTTGCGGCCTCCCTGTATTTTTCCAGTTGCATTCTGGGAACCCACCTCTGAATTTCTTGACTGCTTTTCGTCCCCAGCAGGCTTGGGAAGAAGGCTTGGCTTCTCTCTTCCCAGACCTACCCTGCCTGGACAGGTCAGGATGGAACTACCTCATTTGGCAAATTAGCCCCAAGTTGGAGCATTAAATCATAGCTCCTATCAGATCAGGCATTATCTGTAAAATCTCCCCCAGGAAACCCCCACCCACCCTGCCCTCTCCTGCCTTCTGAGGGATGCCCTCTGCCCATCCCACTACCCCATCCCAGCCTCAGGAGAGGAAGTGTTCTGAAGTTCTCAGCCAGCAACAGTTCGTCCAGTTATGTGCGTGTCCACGGAAGCAAACCAGCTCATCTCAGAAACCAGCCAGCCACAGGAGGCCTGCAGGGTCTGTCTGCCCACTGCCCTCTGCATCACTGGGCCACCCTTGCCTCTGCTGCCCCAGGTTGCTCAGCGCAGCTTCCTGGGGCACATGAGAGACAGGTCACACCAAGTCGAGGACATCTCCAGATGGCTCGGTCTGCTTGTGCACAGTGGGGTTGGGAATGCTGGCCCTTGTTCAGGTAATGGACAAGCACTGCACACTCTGACACGGCTGCAGTGAGTCACTAACACCAGGCAGTGTCACAGTGTCTCGGGGCACCAGCACCTCCCTCCGCTCTGCCCATCTTCCCTGGAGAGGCCCAGGAGGCTCTCAGCACGGCCTCTGGGTCCACCTCATTTCTTCTTTCCTTCCTCTAGTACAGCAAGTGTGTTCTTGGCCATGGTACTCGAGAGAATCTGTCTGAGGGACAGGGATGGGAATATCAGATGTCACATAGTGACCAGGGCAGATTCCAGCTGCAAACAGGTGCCCTGAGCATCCATCTTCCCGAGTCTTTCCCATCGGTGACTTTGCATTTGACTGTACACCTCCCACCAGGGCAAAGTCCTGTGAGCACAGCTCACTGACCTGCCCCATCCTACATGCCAGTGACGGAGGACTCCTGATTCTCGGGTCTTTGGGCACTTCCTTTAGTTCACATCGGAAAGATGTCCAGTCCACTAAAGCAAACCCAACTGTCATTTTCCTTACTGAAGCATGCCAGCCCCAGAGGCCAGCGTTACGGTGTCTACCAGGATGCTGGCCGGAGTCTGTTCGTGTGGTGGAGAAGCATTTGCAATTGCTCCTTCTAGATCCGGGCTTGGGCTCTGATACCAGCTACTAACTTTAGGCTACTATTTCTTGATTTCTTCATTAAAAACGGGTGCTAGTGGTAATTGCTTTGTGGCTTAGTAAACTAATTTGTGGATGATTTTCAAGCATTCAAAGCCAACAGCCCTGTAACGAACACAGATATTCTGAGTGCAGTATGACTCACTGACGGTCTCCTCTCTTCTGTGTAAGGGTTCCCACGTCCTCTGGCCCTGGGACACAGTAGGCTCACGCTCCTTCCGGGGTACCCCGAATTGGCCACCCTTGCAGAAGTCCCTCTTCCTCCCTTAGCTCCTCACCCTCACCTCCTGAGCTCACTCACATACACCTCTTCTTCTTTCTCCCCCCAACTCCCGGTTCATTCATCAAGCATTTAGTTAGGGTCAAGCCATGTGCCAGGATCCAGTCTGACAGTGAGCTACAGTTCTGCCATGGAGAAGCCCGGGAGCTCGCTTGGTGGTGTGTCTTCCCAGTGGCCTGGCAGGTGGCAAACTGGCATTGGCATAAAGGTGCTCTGCAGAATTGGGGTGTTCGAGGCTCCGTCTGTTGCGCTGTGTGTGTTCCTTCATTCATTGTGCCGAGTGGTGCAACTGTAGATACACATAAGGTGAGCACTATGCCTGCCCCCCAATCTCCCTGTGGACAGGGGAATGTTTGGAGCTTTCTAGAGAGGAAAAATGTCACTCATTTTCCACATCCACCCAGTGGGATTCTTGAATTATAAACTACTGCCGTGAGCACGTGGCAACACCTAGAGTCTCATCACCTGGTCACCAGACCCTCATGGCTCAGACCAGCTCCGGTTTCACGGATTTCTTTTGTTGGCTTCCAGTAACTCTCCTTGCTGCACAGATAGGACGAATGAAGCCCAAGCATCACCAGAGAGTGCTGGGGAACAGCATGGGGAGTCAGATTCAACCCCTATTAACAGGACCCTTCCAGCCATGGGTAAAATCAAGATTAGGATGAAGCCTAGAAAATCTAAAATGTACCTTGGACTGAGAATTTCACTGTCCAGGAGGCCACTGTCTGTTTTTAAGGTGCTGGGATGGAACCCAGGGCCTCATGTGTGTTAGACAAGCACCCCACTACTGAGTTGCACCCTTGGCTCTGCTGGGCATGTTTTCATGTTTGTCTTGCTGCTTAGGTTATGAGAGGATTTGGCTGGGTTTATTCAGGGTGAGGAAACAGCCGCTGTTCGACGTGAGACCAGCTTAGCCCTTCTACCTGCCGCCACCTGGGAGACCTAATGCACTTAGGTGTGTCTGTGAAAGCCTGATTTGTTCATTAATTGTTTTGGTTTAGGGGTACTAGGGACTGAACCCAGCTCTCACTCATGCTAGGCAAGTGCTCTTCCACTGAGGGACGTCCTCACCCCAAAAATCTTGTTTAAAGAAGATCTCTAAGGTGAATGATGTACAAAGCGATTAGTTGCCGTGACAGCCTCTAGGAAAAGCCACCTGTCACCCTTACTTTTAGTTTTCCTTCTACCTGCTTTTGGGCAGTACTGCCATGCACAGGTTCTTTCAGTGGGACCACCAGGGGGTCCCTTCCTGCCTCTACCCCATGGCCTGTTGACCTCGGGGGATTTCTATGATTGCAGAAACTTCTCTACCTGGCTAGGCTAATGACTGCAGCAAATAGAAACTGTGAGTTCATGACCAGGGATCTGTTTCTACTCCCTTTGAGAAAACCAACCAACTGCCAGATTAGTAGAGGGCTGTGTAAAAATCTTGGCTTAGCCAAAGTCCCTTCTTGGAAATACAAAAGTCATAAAATGCAAAGGACATCAAAAACTATGGCTCATGGAGGGGATTTTACCCAAGTTGCAAGTAGCCGTGACACAGAGCCCAGGAACGGGACCCCAGGACCTGCTCGGTCTTGTGCAGAGAGAGGAAAGCGCTTCACGAGTGTCAGGTGGGGACGGAGCCACAGCCTGCGGGCTGCACCTGGCCACCGTTTCATTCTAGTTTCTCCTCCCACCACTACACAACTCACAGCCACCTTTTTCCAGGATGGTGGAGAAGTGACAACTGACATAGTAAACTTTGCCCCTTAGAAGTGTGTGAATTTTGGCAAACTTACATGGCTTCATAACCATTACCAAAATCCACATCAGATTTCCATCACTCTAAAGGAAGAAAAGACCCTTCACACCCCACTGTGGCCAGTTTTTTCTTCCCACTTCCTGACCAAGCAAGCCTGATCCATGTTCCACCCTGTAGTTATGCCTTTTTCTACATGTCACGTAAGTGGAGTTACACCGATGATGTAGCCTTTTGTTGGCCTATGGTGACGTAGGTGACAGCAGTGTGTCCCTTCTGGTTGCTGAGTAGCGTTCCATCGTATCAGGTGTCCACGCTGCTTTCTTGTTTTGTAAGTGAATCATTGAGCCTGGAAGCTCACGGCCTAGGGTCCTCATTTCCTTTGCCTAACGCCCCGCCTCTTCTGCAGCTCCCAGGGCTCTTCCAAATGCCAGCCATGCCCACAAGGGGTTCTTGGGGTTTTCACTCCCCTTCTTGGTCCATGTTAGGTTCCTTCCCAGTGCAGCAAGCAGCCGGAGCTTGGGGGGATAGTGGCAGATAGTCATACACAGCTGCCGTTCCGATCTGCAACCCGAAGCTTGCGCCCCAGCTAGAAGCTTCATACCCTCTGCATGCTCACTGCAGGCTCTGTGCTCCCCACGTTCACTCAGTGTTGGGGCCGTGAGGGGCTCGTGGAAGGAACAGGGTGAGAGGCCAGTGCTGGCCCTGGGCACATCGTGATCTCTCCTTGGACCAGGGCTTCCTGTGCCAGCTGAGGGTACTTGTTCTAGTGGGCTCTGGGCCTCTCGATACTGTGTCCTGTGTCCTCCCCATCTTGTTTTCTGGCTTGTACCCCATCCACATGGTCATGCCCAACCTGGATGGCATCTGCACAGCTGCATGGAGTTGCCTAAAACCCTCGTGAGGGGCACCTCTCCATTTAGGCTGAAACGGAACCACAGAATTCCATGAGCTAAGAATGAGATCGATCCTCCTAGGACCTCCCTCCTCCAAAAAACAAAAAAATTATAAGTTGTTGCCTTTGGGGTCTGTCCCCAAGAGTCAGGACAGGCACACATACAGATGGTGTCACCGTGGTGGAATCCTAGTTGTTCCTGGAGCCTTGCTTGGCTGGTGGTCACACTGACCCTGGCCTGTACCTACAACAACCTAGGGAGTGGCAGATGGCAGCAGGCACAGGACCAAACCTAGGCAAGTCCAGGCCAGGACTCCCCACACTGGCCAGGACCAGCATTTCTGATGGGACCTTGCCGAAGGAGAGCGGCCACCTGCAGCTTGAGTTGGAAAGGACCAATGAAAGCAATGGCCATTCCCCCACTGCTAGGTGCTGGGATGGCTCTGTCAGGAGAGGGTGGGCAGCATCTCGGGTGGGTGGAGTCTGCTTTGGATACCCTGAATGATCTGGGGACATTGGTCCTCTTGTTTGGGGCAAGTTTCTAATTGGACTATGGTGGTGGAATGTGCAGACTGAGGTCCCGGGTGTTCTCACGGGGACAGAGTTACATGGAGGTACAGAAGAAAAGCCTGTGGTACTAGAGGAAGAACCAGGACCCCCCTGCTCTGCTGCCTCACTTGCCCTGTACCCTAAAACCAGACCTTGTGTGCTCATGTGAAGTGGGGGCGCTTCCCTCTCTGCACCTCCCTTGACAGACAGACTCGCCAGCTCTCAGGCAGCTCTGTGTGGACCCAGACTTTCCAAGGGACACCAGCCATCCTGGGTGAGGAGGGCCCCAAATTTGTGTCTCTCCCCTTTCCATAAGAAGGAGATGGCCAGAGGCATTCCCTTCAGATACCCAAGCACATCAGCAAGCCCTTCGGAAGTGGAATTTTCTAACAAAATAAACCTGCTTGTCCAGTCTGTTTTCTGTAACTTTTGCTAAATACTTTATACATTTTTTAATGTTACAAAGCGGTGTCTCCTGCCAGCATTCCCCACTCCGGTATGAATGTGTTTACTCCACGGTGTAAATCCTTCCCTCCTCTGGCTGCCTAGATCCGTAAATAAAACTGATGTAATATAATTTATAAGTAACACTGTTGCAAATCTGGTCCCCATGGAGGATGTAACCTGCCCCTCCCCACCCAATAATAGTATTCGTGTGTATTAATACTGAAGAATTAAATGTTTCAAGAGTTTAAATTCTGAAGGCGTTTACTATATATAATTGTCCCACATCCATCTAAAGTGTTTTCAGGACGTTTACTGCTCTCTCACTTTTTCCCTCTGGCTCTGTGTGTACACTTGAGATGCTTAGATTTATCCCACTTAAAATAAACTGTCCAGAGACTCTGGGTCATGCAGGGTGACCTTCCTTTCTAGAAGGCTGCCACAGTGTCCTTTGGAGGTTGGTCACAGCCTTCCTCCAGGGCTGCTGATTACTCCACTTCTGATGGCAGGAGGGCCAGCGGGCACCTGGGAGATGGTAGCTAGGTGGATTCTGTATGGTGACTTCCTACAGAAGTCAGGATGCCTGAGTTCAGCCCTTGCTTTCCTTCCACCTCTGAAGCTGTTGGCCATCCTTTTCTCCCTCATCCATTTATTCCTTCAACAATCACTGAGCGTTTCTCATATGCCAGACAGTGCTCTGGACAAGGAGAGCCACGTCAGTGGCCGAAACTCCGAGAGCCCTGCCTTTGCAGAGCTTGTGGTGTAGCAGGGAGACAGACAGAAGAAGCTGTGTCCTCCTGTCCAGGAACAGAAGAAGCTAAGTGCTGGGCAAAAAGGGGAAAGTGGAGGATGCAAGTGGATAAGTTGCTTTATTAACCAGGAAAGGGGAGTGACCTTCTTGAGGAGGTGGCATCTGGTCACACACTGGAGACCTGTCAGGTCACGGATTAAGGTTAGGTTTCTGGCTGGAGTAAAGGTTCGAGGCCAGTGTGTGGCTGGCACAGATGGAAGGAGTGAGGAGAAGGAGCAGGTGAGCTCAGGGCGGTGGCTGTGGCACAGGGCTGGAGATGCAGGGGGTGCTGGCCACCACGGGCCTTTGAGGTGTATCCTGGGGGACACGGATCCATGTGCACAGCCCGACATTGTGCAGGCTGGCAGAGCTGGTGCTCCCTGGAGAGGGCACACGCCAAGGCAGGGCCAGGGCAGCCGGGTGCCAGGGTGATGACAGGAGGGAGGGGACCGTGGCAGAGTGGGAAGCGCCGAGGGGGACACCCAGAGGTGGGTAGCTATTTACAGCAAGCAGGTGGCTGTCAGGCTGTCTCACCACCACCTCCACTGCTCTCTCCCCTCCCAGTGCAGGGCTTTCTGCAGGGAGCAGGCTCACACTGCCCTTCGCTCACAGCAGAGGAAGCGGGGGAATGGGGCCAGGGTGGGGGCCTGAGCCCAAAGGGACAGCCAAGACCAGGGTCCTGTTGGAGGGCGATGGGCCCAGCATCCCACGAGCATCTGCTGCTTTGAGTCCAGGCCGGGCTGGCAGGCGGGAGGTGCGGGCAGCCCTCTCCCCACAGTGGCAGTCAGCAGCAGTCTTCGGGGGACTGGGAGGGTTTATGGCCCCAGTTCAGACTTAACAAATCCGTTCACTATACATCATCTGCTACCACTTGTTTGGCTAAGAAGCATGAGCTCTCCCTCTGATAGAAGATGTTTATGCAGGTTTTCAAACAAATCTCCAGGTCATGACCCCTCCCAATCTCAGCAGCATCAACACAGCTGCCTGCAGTCCCCTCCTGGGGTCCCCTCTGGGGGAGGGGGACTCTCCTGGGCACAGCAACCTGAAGGATATGGACTACTACACCACTTCCGACCCCATTTCCTCCTCACCCCTGGAAGGAAAAGAAAAACTGGGGGATGGGGTGCGCTCTGGCAGACTTCTGTTAAACCCAAGGCCATGTGTCCCTTCACCCCTGACCTTTTCTGTTGCCATGGCAGCCCCAGGTCCTTACCTACAGACATGGTGATTCTGGCCCCCTCACAAGGCCTCCTTGGAAAGAGGCAGCCACAGTGAAAGAAGCCCAGAGCAGGGAGCTGTCAGAGCTGAGCTCTCCTGTGTGGCCCGGGGCTGGAGACGTGCCTTTTGGAATCCCCGATTCTCACCGGTGACATTGGCCTTACCTCATGCACTGTCTTGATGTAGACAGGTCTGGCATCAGGGGACACTTCTCACCATCCACCAAGGCTCAGAGCCGGGGCCAGGACCTCTGCCATCACCCTTTTTCTCCCCTCTAACCCCCAAGGCTGCACTAGGCTGTATGGAGGCTCCATAGGTGAATGCAAAAAATTAAAAAGCACATACACACACACACACACACACACCAGCATTAAGGTTTCCTGAGAAACCTTAGGTCAGTGCTTTGATACTTGACCTTCTAGGTCCTTCCTGAGTAAGGTCAAGGCGGGGGCGTGATTGGATCAGTATTTCTCGAAGGCCCACGTGTAAAAGGCATGGGGCCCAGCCGTGGCGCTACCGGGAGGTTGTGGAACAGTTCCTGGGCGGGGGTGTCCAGTGACAGGAAGTTAGGTCACCAGGGGGTGCCCCCACAAAGGAGGCCGGGAGACACAGGACCCTTCCTGCCTCTTCTCACCTTCTGCTTCCCGGCCACCATGAGCTGAGCCGTTGCTCTGCCTCACATTCTGCGTTGCGATGCGCTGCTCCAGGCCAAAGGCCGTGGGACCAGGGGGCTGAGAACAAAACCCCCAACTTGTGGGTCAGAATCAATCCTTCCTGTTTTGATTACCTCAGAAATCCCGTCACAGTGATAGCTGACCAACAGAGGGGCCTGGCAGCTTTCCCTCAGCAGCGAGGCCTTGCTTTGCCCACCATTAGGCAAAGGGCACAAACCCCACTTACCCGCCTGAAGACATGAGCGCCGACCCTTCACGGTTCTCACCCCCAGCAGTGGGAAACAGCTTCCTAATGAGAGGGCCAGGCTGCAGCCCCAGGTGGGGGGCCTCCTGCCAGCATGGTGCTCAGCTAAACCAAGGCTGTCGCAGCCTTCCCGCTGGGTGACAAGGATTCAGGGGCACAGTGTGGCCGAGGGCTCCCCTTGTGCTCTGTGCTTGTCCCCAGCTGCAGTGGCTCCAAGCCCCCCATGCTCCCACCCCTTGTTTATTTATCCATCCACTCACTCGGAAAATACATGTCCCTGCTCACTAGATCCCAGCATCACGCTAGTGCAAAACACAACCTTCGGGCTGAAACTAAGCTGCGGGCACACGCCCACATCATTTTTTTTTTTCCTTTGGTTAAGTTTTTATTGAATTGCCAGAGTTTTAAAGCGTGGACATTGATTTCTGGATTTCCTTGTTATTGATGAACAATAAGAAAAATGGGTACAGGTGTGCCTCAGCTCACAGCGGGTTACACCCTGGTCAAGCTGTTGCAAATGAAAACTCTCATACGCCAAAAGTGCATCTAATGCACTTAGGCTACTGAACCATAGTTTAACCTTATCTACCTTAAACACGCTCAGAGCACTTACTTAACAGCCTATGACTGGGCAGAGCTTCTTTATATTAAAGAGTTGTATATCTCATGCAATTTATTGAATACTGTACCAAAAATGAAAAATAGTGGAGGATTTTGCACCCCGGAAAATAAATCGTACCGTAGGAGGAGCCACCATAGATCCACATCCGTGGGTGCTGAGCACTTGCGGGGCAGGATTGGCTTTTCTTATTCTGTGGCACACTTTGACTGGTTATGGCCACATAATAACAACGAGGAGACTGATACTCTGCCCGTTCATCCAACAAATACTTATTGAGAGCCCAGACTTGCCAGACTATTCCGGCAATGCAGATGAAGCCAGAAGCTTTGTGAAATCACTTCCTTTCTGGAGCAGGCCCTCTGGCAAGGGCGGTTTGGAACATGTCCGTGGAGGTGGGGTGGGCATGGGAATTGTGCTGTTGGAAACAGAGAGGTCAGAATGGGTCTCATTGGGAAGGTGACATTTAAGCCAAAATGTGACCAAGGCAAGGGATGAAGAGAACCTCCCAGCCAGAGAGAGGTTAACAAACATGTGCGCTCCTGTGATCCCAGCCATCCAGTGGCTGTGGTGGGAGGGAGGGTTGAAAGTTTAAAACCCACTTGGGCAATCTGTAAAGATCCCATCTCAGAGTAAAGTACAGAATAATTAAAAGAGCTGGAGGTGTAGCTCGGGGCTCCCTGGGTTCCACACCCAGTAACGCGAAAACAAAACAAACAGCGAACAAATAAGTGAATAAATAAAGTGCTCTGGGTCACACAGCCCGGGAAGTGGCACAGCTGGGATTCAAGCTCCGGTTGGTTTCCGCATCTGAGCTCTTAACCACGGCCTAGCAGGTTTCCACCTGAGATGCCGCCCTGAGCTGAGACACAGTTAGTGCAAAAGACAAGCCTGGGTCACCCCAGCATTTAGAGGGCTGGAGTGAGGTTAATGGGACACTCTGGCCCAAGGGTCCCACCTCCCTTCTCTCCTCCTGGGATGCCAAGATGATTCATTCACCTGCGCTCAGCTCTTTGTTTTAATCTCTAGAGGGTTCTGCAGGTTCCTGGCCCCTCCTCCCTCCAAGAACTGAGAGCTGGCCCTAAATCCTGCTAATCCACCAGCACCTCGTCCTCGGCCGCCCGCAGCAGCGGCCAGACCACGCGCCCTACCAGCCACCAGCTGGTGCCCACTCGCCCTCACCCATGGGGAACAGCAGAAGCGGGGCGCTGTCCAAGGAGATCCTGGAGGAGCTTCAGGGGAACACCAAGTTCACGGAGGAGGAGCTGTCCACCTGGTACCAGTCGTTCCTGAAGGAGTGCCCCAATGGCCGCATCAGCCGGCAGCAGTTCGAGAGCATCTATTCCAAGTTCTTCCCGGATTCCGACCCCAAGGCCTACGCGCAGCACGTGTTCCGCAGCTTCGACGCCAACAACGACGGCACCCTGGACTTCAAGGAGTATGTCATCGCCCTGCACATGACCACCGCGGGCAAGCCCAGCCAGAAGCTGGAGTGGGCCTTCTCCCTGTACGACGTGGACGGCAACGGGGCCATCAGCAAGAACGAAGTGCTGGAGATCGTCATGGTCAGTCTGAGCCAAGGCTTTGGGTTGCAGCTGCTGCTGCTGCTGCTGTGGAGAGACGGGCCAGGGTGCAGCGGGTGAGGGAGTCGGGGTGGTGGGGTGTCTGAGAGAACACGGAAGGCAGGTTTTCTGGGCTGCTGTGGGAAAGAGGTCCCTGCTCACAGCTGCCTCTTCTTCCTGAAGACGACTCTGGGCTGTTTCTTAATATTCGATTTTTAAACCTTATGTATTTATTTATGCACTACTGGGGTTTGAAAACAAGACCCTCACACTGAGCTACATTTCTAGTCATTTTTTTATCCTGAGACGTGGTCTTGCTAAGTCACTGAGTTGTCCAGGCAGGATTTGAACTTGTGATCCTTTTGCCTCAGTCATACAGAGATTACAGGTATGCAGCACTATGCCCGATTTACATTTCTTCCTTCCTTCCTTCCTTCCCACCCCTTCTCCCCCTTCCGACATCCCTGCTTCCTCCCTGCCTTTCCTTTCACATTCTCTCCTCCTTCTTTTTCTCCCTCCCTCCTTTCTTCATCAAAATCTTCCATTTTTCAGCAGCACACACGTTCCAATTCTGTCACTATTACAGTGAAGCATACGACATGTTTCGGGGGTTGGAGCAGTGAATCCAGGGTTCCTCTCACCGGGTGGTCACCCTGGGGCTGAGCCTTGGACTCTCACCTGTCACATACACCACATTTCCTCCCCACTCCGCCTGCATTGTTTGTTCTGACTACTTTAAGTGTCTTCCTGAAAATAGTTTTTATCTAGCTTATAAGTAATCCATCAAATTGAGAAATGTATGTATAAGAAAACTAAAATTGCATTTAATTCCAACATCTGGGGAAAACTACTATTAACATATTGTTGTACAACTTTTCAATCTTTTGTCTATATAATATTAAATAATTGTAGCTCTAGTATATAGTCCCTTATGAATTTTTTTACCATATATATTTCAGTTAATCTTTTATTATGAGTATTTTCTATATCACTATACAATTTTCAGAATCAATTTCAATAGCTGTTTCAAATTCCATCTTATGGAACTGCCATAAGGTTAAACATTTATTTACTTATTGTACTGGGGATTGAACCCAGGGCCTTTGCACTGAGCTACGTCCCTGGTCTTTTTTTAGTTTTTATTTTGAAGCAAGATCTTGCTAAGTCATTAAGTTGCCCAGTTTGCACCTGATCATCCTCCTGCTTCAGCCTCCAGAGTGCTGGGACTTCAGGCCTATGCCCCCACACCCAACTGATTCCTAAAGTTTTGGACATTGGAAAGATTCACTTTTTCCCCTATTATTTCATTAATGGTCCCTTTCAAAATACCTTTTCACTATTTTTTTAAATTTCATTTGCTGTATTTTTCTAATTCCACTCCCCTTAAGAAGCAGAGCATTTCTCACTCTTCATACAATATCTGTGTGTGTGTGTGTTTGTAATGGTACTTTTATTTGCAGGATTCTTCCAACCTTATTAGGGGATCCCATAAATAAGAGCAAAGCATGTAGCTGTGGTCATCCTGGGGCTCCGCTTGGTCCTCTGCTGATCCAGGCTGTGCTCCCCACTCTGTGACCAGGGTCCAGCCGCAGAGCAAGCTCCTCTGAGCTGCCACTGGGGACTCTGAGTGGCCTAGGCTGGGGCTTAGGTCTTCAGAGCCACCTGAAAGGTGCTGGACCCAGAAGAGGCCAGTAAGCTGGTGTTCTGTGAGGAAAAGCGAGAGGGAGAGAGAGAGAGGAGTAAGGGGGGTGTAGAGGGTGTTATTGCCTGAGGCTGCAGAGGGTGGCAAGGTCAGGGTTAGATCACTGGCCTGGAAGCCGGAAGTGATGAGTTCTAGTCCCAGCTTTGATGCCAACTGGCTGTGTGGCTGTGGGAAACACCTATAGCCTCCCCGTGCCCAGGGTGAGGACTTGGTGGTCTCTGTGGCCTTTCCCAGGGAACATGAAGGTGTGAGGGTGCCCCTCACCCCACACACCCCATGTTCAGAATAGGGGGACAAGCACGTAGGATGACCTCATACCTGTCCCTGGTATCTGTGAGTCTGACAGAGCTCCTCTGGGAGCCAACTGCCCCTCAGCTCACCTCAGAGACTGCACTTCCATTAATGCTGCCGCCCCGCCCTGCCCAGCCCTCCTCGGGACTGAGAGGAAACCTCTCAAAACTGTTGCCCTTCCTGGACTCCATGCTATTCTCACAGGCATCGCTGCTCCCGCCTGACCTGTTCCTGGTGTCTCCAGCCAGAGATGGCAGCTCCTGTCTCTCATCCCAGCTCGCCCGCCTAACTCAGAGCCTGCCCAGGACCCAGGGGTCTCTGGCTGTAGGTGCCCTCTTGGGATTGGGCCAGCCCTGCAGTTTCTGAGCTGGTAAAAACCCAGAGACCTGGAGCTGGACAGACACACCAAAGCCATTTTGTCCCTTTATCTGATCTCACAGACGTGTCCTTTTCCGCTCTGTGTGAAACTGTAGGCTCTGTGCTAAGAGAGGGGAGAGGGAGGTGAGAAGGCTCCATGAGCCCAGAGCTCACCTTTCTCTGGACCCCTCCCTGAGGGATAGGAGGGGCTTTCTGCACCCTGTGGACTCCACTCTCACTGATTTTAGCTGGCCCTTCCCCAGTCTCAACCCATGTACTCCAGCACAGGAGGAAGGTTCTAGAACGAAGCTACCTGGGTTAGAATCTCTGCTGTCTGCTGAATGACTTCTGGCAAGTTCATTTCCTCAGTTTCTTCATTTATAAAGTGGGCCGATAAATACCCATTTTGGAAGGTTGTTGTGAAGGTTAGACTTCAAAATGCCTAGAAAAAGTGGCAGCTAAATGCTCAATAAACATGAGCCATTATTACTATTAGCCAGTTCTGTGAGGAAACCAAGGTACCACAAGGCCCAGACGCCGTTTGACCTGCTGAACCTCTGTGGTAGTGGTTCTCAAACTCCAGCCTTAGTGCCACTGTGGGATTATCCTTGGCAAGCTTTGACTTCTCATTCTCCATTTTTAAAAACATGAAAGTATTGTATCACCATGCTCAGAAAACTGAAACAGTACAAGAAGGCATAAAATAAGAAGCAAAACTTTTTACTGCTTCTTCCTCATATTCCGTCTCTTCCAAGGAGCTCAAAAATGCAGAAGTCTCAGCCCCACCCTCGAGGAATTTTGATGGAGTAGATCAGGTTAGCATCTGGGCTTCTGTACTGCACCCATGTCAAAGAGGATTCCAGTCCTCTTAGGCTATTTGGGCACTGAGAGAAGGAAATTGTGATGGCTGTGACCCAAAGTCCCCAGATTTCCAGTGCGTTTTCCATAATGGTTGTAGCAATTAAATTTACATTTTTGGTGTGCCAGGAGTCCCTTTCCTAAACACTGTTGCCAACACGCAGTATTTCTTGTCTCTCCCTTCAGTGCTGGAGATCAAACCCAGCTAGGCAAATGCTCTACCACTGAGCAATACCACAGCGGCGCCTCTCATTTCTCACAGTAGGCATCCAAACAGGCGTGAGGCAGTACAGCTCAGGGTGACTGGCTTTTAACCTCCCTGGTGAGTGCTGGTGTAAGGGCCTTCTCCTACCTCTGTCAGCCATTCATGTATTTTCTTTGGAGAAAAGTCTGTTCACGTCCTCGGTCCATTTAAAATTGGGCTATTTGTTCCTTTGCTATTGAATTGTAGGAATTCATTAAATATTTTGAATATGAGTTTTTCTATCAGATATCTGGTTTGCTAATATTTTTCCCATTCAACAGGTCCCTTTTTCATTTGCTGTTTCTTCTGCTATATAAATGCTTTTCAAAGTTTGACACAATCCCACTGGTTCAAAACTCATTGTCAAAACCAGTATCCCAAAGCTTCTCTCATGTTTTCTTCTGGGTGTTGTACAGTTTCGGGTCTTGCCTTTAAGTCTTTAATCCATTTACAGGAGGTTTTGTGCATGGTTCCGGATGGGTTTTCCCAGGCTTGTCAGCCCCTCGCTGCTCCCTCTGACACATTCTTTCTCTCGATCTGGTACAGGCGATTTTCAAGATGATCAACCCCGAAGATGTGAAGCGCCTTCCAGATGATGAAAACACACCGGAAAAGCGAGCGGAGAAGATCTGGACATTCTTTGGGAAGAAAGATGATGGTGAATTTCCTTTTTCTTCATTGCCTTTGATTTAATGGTCTTGGGCTGCTTCCTAGAGACCTCAAGATTTATTCTTCAGAGCATCTAGGCAGGACCGAGGACACTTCACATCACCAGGCTTTGCCAGGGACAACTGCAGGACTCTGAGGCGGGGGTGACCAGAGGGGCAGCGGGGGGCCAGTTCTGCAGCCACTCTGGAGCTGGCACTGTGGGAAGGGGAAGCTGCCATGGGCCTGTCACTTACAAAACTCATTTGATGCCTGGGATCCTTTGAGAGAGAAGGAAACTTCTAAATTACAGAGTGCTTTTGAAGAAAACCATCTTTTGTTATAATACAGTTAACCTACATTTAAGAATAGCAAGGTGCCAAAGCAGTAAGTTCATTGGCTATTTGTATTCAAATGACCAGTTTAGAATAATGGCAAATGCCTTTCTTTCTAAACGGAGACTCTGTTCTTAAACACTTCCCTTTACGTTTTTAAAGGTGTTTTCTGCTGGCTTAGAACAAGGGCGAACTGCAGCTCAGCTTAGCCTTGAGTTAGCATCACTCCAAGTAAGCGGGGTCTAAATTTATCCGATCTCACTCTAGGAATTTAGTTTGCATTCTCCAAGAAGTACCGCCAAGTGGAGATTTGATTTGAATTAGAACACTAAGGGTGATTGAGAGGAAAGGCAATGAGGGAATTGGAGAGGGAACTAGAGGGGGCTGGAAAGGTCACAGGACTGTCCTCTGTCAGGAAAAGTGGGAAGGAAGGAAGGAAGGAAGGAAGGAAGGAAGGAAGGAAGGAAGGAAGGAAGGAAAAGAAAGGAAGGGAGAGAGGGAGGGGGGAGAGAGGGAGGGAGGGAGGGAAGCTGAGAAACATGGTGAACCACGGTTCTTTCTCCAACAGTGTTGACTAGTTGATGGGGAGTCCGCAGGGGGCTGTTGTGGTCCCCCGTTCTGCTCGGTAATCATCTGGAGGGTGGTGGGGAGCAGTGATGAGTTCCAGAAGTTGACAGCTGGAGCTGATGGTTGTGACATAGCATAGGACCAGGCATCGGGCAGGAGCTGAAACGCAGAGGCCACGGGGGCCTGGATGACTAGAGCTGGTGAAACAGATAGCGACTCCACTAAATGATGGGGACTAAGAAATAGCAGGGAGGAGCAGGCCGATCCCATGGCTTCCAGGATGCCCCCCTCGGGAGGGACTACGAAGTCCGCTGATGCTTTGTAATCTGACTTTTTTTAAAAAACAAAGCATTTAATATGAATTGAAGTGTTGAAATCCTGATATGTCTCAATGAATAAAATGTGTACTAGCCTGACACATCTCACACTGGCCCCTTTGGTGACCTCTGCTATAGCCTGCTTTCCCAGGCTTCAAGAAGAAAGCCCCGAACAGGATACTAAACAGAGCGGGGAAAGATAGTCTGTCCCACCTAAGCTGCAGCCAACTGGCAAAGTCACAGAGCCTCACTGATGGGGCCAGGGTGAGGCAAGCAGGTGCCTAGGCGGTGGCATTTAAGGAAGCGCCCACTCCCCAGAGCCAGCCCTGTGCTCTCCTGGCCCAGCAGCCAGCACCTCCTTAAATCCTATACCGGGCACTTCAGCTGCTTTGCCCTGGGCCCACCGCCCCTCCTTTGAGCACTTTATCCCACTGGTCTGCAGAAACTCTGGCTGCTTAGCCACTTTCCCGTTCTCCACTTTAACCTCTGACTTCTGGGGCATTTTAACCCCCTTCGTAACCTTCCTCTGGGTCTGCTCAGTTCTGGGGCTGTGCAGTTCTCTGTTGTGCTTCTGCTGTTTGCTAACCTGAAAACTGACCAGTGTGACCGCTGCAGGGGAGGATGGTGTGAGAGGGCTGCTGGGTGACCTGCTCTTCCATCCCAGGAGACAGTGCGTCTCCAGGTCACACTCTGGTGGTGGGAGTTTCAAGCTCTGCACAAAAGTGAGTGGAGCTGTCAGAACTCTAAAATCCAAATGCCACTATCAGGCTTTTTTGGGGAACCATCCTGCATCCTAACTCACAATGGGCTAAGGATGCTTAAAAGGCCCAGGACGTGAGCCAGTGGAAATCAAAGTCAGATCAGCAGTGCTATTTTGAGTATTACTGTGTCCAGGTACTATGAGCATAAAGCCATGAACAGAAAGGACCACCTGCCTCATTCCAGAGTCATGTCTATACGGACTGTCTTCCCCACCAGGTCAAGACTTTCCTAAGGAGTGACTTTAACTCACTCTGCTCTGCCGCACCCCACCCTTCACCCCCTGCAGTGGCCTCAGCCCCAAACCCGGGGGCACCTGGTGTGCAGCATTTCAGCACTTTACTGGGCTGATCCTCAGTGAGGAGGCCGGTCCTGGGTGCGAGAAGACTCCCAGGCTGCTGTGTACTGTGGGAACCAGAGACTTCTGTAAGCCGGGCTCTCCCTGGCATTCTCGCCCCTTCCTTTTCCTCTCTGCTCCCCAGGAAACTGTAACTGTCTGCTTCTCCACACATATCCTGGGCCTGCGAGACAGGTCATTTTGCTCTGCTTAGTCATGTAGTAGGTTTCCCCAGACCTTGAGAGTTGGGGTGGTATTGTGAGCTACTAAGAGAAATAGTTACTATTCTTACTTATTTAAATATTTAATAGCCAGCAAGGCAGGGTCACTGGCCAATCAGAAGGACACAGAACCCAGGATGTTCATCCTGGAGATCTCTGCAGCCCTGGTCATTGTCCTCATGTTGCTGTCTTGGAGAGGAGCTAGGTATCTGGTGGGTGGAGAGCGCCCCCCAGGGGCAGGGCACAGTGGAGACAGTTGCCCTGGGCACACTCCCTGGGCATCAGCCTCACTGCGTCTTGAAATAGCTGGTCCTAACTGATGTGTTTTCCCCATGTGCAGATAAACTTTCAGAGGAAGAATTCATTGAGGGGACCCTGGCCAATAAGGAGATTCTGCGACTGATCCAGTTTGAGCCACAAAAAGTGAAGGAAAGGATAAAAGAAAAGAGGCAGTGATGCCAACTGCTCAGCTCTTCCCTCCTCTCACTGCGCCGCCTCAGCACCTTTGAGTGTGCACCCGTACCCCCCACACATGTACGCACACACGCACGCATGCACACACACATGTACACACACACGCATGCATGCACACACGCACACATGCACACCCAGGGCCAAGGGAGAGGCCTTCACACCCCTGGCCAGGCTGCAGCACTGTTGGCAGTCCTCCGGCCCTTTCTTCCTCCTGTCTCTCCTGTTGTGTCACTCCAGCCTTCCCCGCCTGCTGTGGCCTCATGATAATCCCAAGATTAAGTGACAAGAGTCCCAAATGTTAGCCCTGACTAAGCTCCTTTGTGAATTGCTGAGTAAGTGGATTCCAATAAATTCAAGAGGAATTGGACACACAGCAGCCTGGTCTTTCTCCCCCTGGAAAGGGCAACGGTTTCTGTCAACTCTGCCTCAAAGAAAAGAATGCATTGTGGTTGCAGTCTTTAGGCCGCTGGGGTGCTGAAGGGGACCGACACAGTCTTCCTCTCTCAGAGCCCACAGTGCAGAGGGGCGGTGGGTCTAAGATGCCACAAAGGTTCCATGGAGACATGCAGAACTCTAGGGTTAATGTGTCAGGGAGAGTGAGGAGTGACATTCCGACGGAGAGACACGTATTCAGGCCCAGCGGACTGTGTGAGGTGGGTGGAGGTGGGAGAGCTTGTGCCTCAGAGTGTGGTACCCTGAGTCACTGAGGCAGGAATGGCGCCTGTGGTGACAGGATTGTAAGCAGGCCAGGGTGATGGGTCAGAGGGAGGAAGGGAGAAGTGTGAGCTGAGCCTGAAAGGTAGATGGCGCCAGATCCCCAGAAGCCTCCCTGCAGCTCGGTGTGAGTACTGGGCCCCACCGTGGGGGAGGCCTGGAAACTGTGCAGTTTGAGGTAGGAGGGATTTCGATTTGTCAAAGCAGAGGGCCAAGCCTGGGAGCAGGAGGCTGGCAAATGAAGCTCTCCCTGGTGAGGCCCAGCCCAGGAAACACGGTGACAAGGAGTTCAGTTTTGACTCAGTGAGAAACACAGGCTCAGCAGCGGGAAACAGCTTGCTAGAGTGAGTCAGCTGAGAAGCAGAGGCACCAAGTGAGCGCTCCCCACCAGCCCGCATGGCCTCCTCCTCCTCCTCCTCCTCCTCGGCAAAGCTGTGGAGCCTGGGACACCTAGGAACTCATGGGAGGCTTCCCCAACTTCATTGCTACCGCTGCTCACCCATTCCTGTGGTTAGACAGGCTTAGCAGACAGCCCAGGTAGATCTGTGTCTCAGGGTCTCAGGCTGCAGCTGGGATGATCACCCCTTAAAAGCCACGAAACTGGGCCAATTGCAACTACACCATCACGTAGAGTTGTGAGAACCTGCTACATTTCTATGGTGGAACTAAGTTTTAAGTGTTGCATGGGTGGAAGATTAGTTTATTTGGACTTCAGCAAGCACTAAGGAAAGGATTAATCTTCTCCTTCGGTTCATCCAGTGTTCACCTTGAACACATGCTAAAGTCTCTCGGGTGCATTTAACACAAAAAGGAGAGATGATGAAAAAAATAGATAAACTAGACTTCATCACATTTTAAAACTTTTTTACATTAAAGAGAGTGAAAAGGTACTCCACAGAATGGTAGAAAATATTTTCAAAAGATAGACTGTTTCTGATAACAGATTCACGTCCTGAATACATAATGAGCTCCTTCAACTCAACAACCACCCCAAAAAATCCAGAGTTTGTTGAGACAGGGCCTCTATGTAGTCCAGGCTGACCTTGAACTCACTGTGTAGCCCAGACTGGCTTTGAACTCACAGAGATCCCCTTGCATCAGTCTCCCTAGTGCTGGGATTACAGGTGTGTACCACTGCACCTCGCTAAGAATCCAGTTTTTAAATTGAGCAAGAACATGAATAGACACTTTTCTAAAAAAGTACATAAAAGTGCTAATAAGTAAGCCCATAAAAGTACTCATAAAGGACATGCAAAACCGCAGCCATTCAGGTGGCAATGAGGTTTTAAAAGGGGAGGACTTACCTTTTACAATGGACTGTCTGGTCACCAGCTAAAGCCACAGCCCTTTCTCTCCACTTCTGTTCAGAAACAGTGCACCCGATTCTCCAGGCGTCTGAGAGACTCCAAGCTCCAGTGAGAGACAAACGTGAAAGAATGGACGCAACGCAAATCAACTTAAATAAACTTGCTTTAATCCTTAGCAGGGTGAGAGCAAGCGTTATGGGTGGACCACCCCATTTGTAGGGGAGGTGGGAAAATATATTCACAATTACTCTGAAAAAAATAGCTTCTCCTCCTCATGGCAGGGTCCTTGATAACTTTCTCCTGAAAGCATCCGATGCTCCCAGGAGAACTTTCAGCCCTGCTTTCCTTGATGGTGGTATATCAGGTACCTACTCTAGCAGGCCCTAGAGTAGTGCTGGGAATGGGAGATGGTCCCAGCTTCCCAGGAGTGATCAACTGATGGGTCAAGAGAGGGACATTTGCAGCAAGGAGAAAAGTAGCAGGACAAGTATTTTAATACCTGAACTATGCATACTCTGGACACCAAAAATAAAACTGCTTTATAGTGCACTGGCCTAATGCCTTGGCTTCTGGCCCCATCCTCTCAGCCAGAGTTGGGAACAGTGAAAAGTTCAAGAGGGCACCAAAAGGCTTCAGAGTTGGGATAGATAAAACTTCAATGTGATAATTTAAAAATAAAAATTAGTGTCATGAAGTCCCCGATGAACAAAATACTAATGTTACAGATAAAGTCAGGGTCAGAGCCTGGCTTGTAGGAGCTGGCTTCTGCCTCCAGCACACCCCAACCCTGGTGCCAATGAAACTTTATTTTTATATGACTCGTGGGCTGTAAATTGTGGATTTGGCTTTTTAAAATATTACATTAAAGTGCAATTTACTCCGGTCACTGAGACTCTCAGAGGTGAGGGTTACAACTGTCTCAAGCTTATCCTGGTCCTGCTGTAAAGTATCCTTGAAAACAGAGTTGCCAGGTAAAAGATTAAATCCAAACTTCACATGATGTGCACCCCATGGCATGTACTTATACACGAGGACGATTTGGTTGTCTGACATTCAATGCAATCCAGTATCGTGTTTTTGGAGTATTACTTTTGCAGCACTAGGGATTGAATCCAGGGCCTTTATATTAAGCTACCTCTCCAACATGTTTTAGTCTTTATTTGAAGACAGGGTTTTGCTAAGTCACTAGATTGGTCAGGCTGGTCTCAAACTTGCAGTCCTCCTGCCTCAGCCTCTCAAAGTGCTGGGATTATAGGAGTATGCCTCCACACCCAGCTCAGGTTTTGCTTTTGTTTTTTGCTGAATCTGTCAGCCCTTCACCAATGGCATCACACTCCCCCACTCCCACACTCAAGAGACAACTGTACTTATTTCCACAGCAACATACTCATCCTCTTGCACATACATTTTTACCACTGTAAAAGCAAACCTCCTAGACATGAGCGGCACTGCCTTAGGCTATTCCTCTCTCCACCTTCCTTCGGACTCTTGCTTTGGGACTCAGCCGCTGCACCTGAGCTCTACTGCCTGGTACTCCCCAGCCTCCCGAGGTCACATTCTGGTACACAGCTCATCTTTCCCGCAGGCAGGACGGGTCCCGCAGGCCCACTTGACATAGTCGTGGGCCTCTCGGTGTCAGGGTCCTATTGCTTTACCTGGGTACGCTCTGTCTTTCAGGGCTGCTCCATGATGTCCACCTGGAGAGTCAAGTTCTTGGCAGTAGGGTCCAAGGGCAGGGACAGTGGTGTATAAACAGCCAGTGCAGAAGGCCTGGCCATCAAGTCATCAGTGACAAAGCAAGCAAAGAGGGTGTCTCCTAGCCCTGAGGGAGGTAAAGCAAGCCAGGCTTGTACAAGCCGAGCTCAGAAAGGCAGGTGGAGCCAGGAAAGAGGGGAGAGGACCGAGGATGACATTCAGAAGGTTTCTGAGAGCTCGGGACAATTGTCCAAAGAAGGGTAAGGTTGTAACAGCTCAAACAAAATTTCTGCTGACCACAGAGAACTGAGATGCAAGCAAGACTTAACAGCTGAGGAAAATAGAAGCAGTGGTGGGTGACATGGGGTCACACCCTGTCCGAGGAGGAAGGTGCTTCACAGCTGGGCTGTGGATGCATCAGACCACTTGCTTCGCCTTGCCGGGGGCCATGCCAGCAAAGCATTCCCCCACGCTCTGCCCCACGTTTTCCAAGGGTGGGCTTGCATCAGAATTCCTGAGGGGCTTGTGAGACAGTTCCAATTCCCAGCCATCTCCCCAGACTCATTCTTTTAGACTTCCTGCCACAGCCTAAAATCCTGCATGTCCTATGGAGGTCTCGTGCATCCTAAACCAAACCTCCAAAAGAAACCATGCGTCAGGAGAGGGAAAGCAAGAAATACTGTCTAGACTCTACTTAACAAGACGCTTCTCTGCATACTGGGGTTCCATTCATTTGAAGTGAGGACCAGACTCCCCAGACTGGTGGAAAACACCAGTCTGGAAGACAATGGTGGGGGTTAAAAGGTTTTCTGGAAAACACTGGTGGGGGTTAAAAGGATGGCATAGGGCAGACAGGAGCTATGAGCTCCACACAGCTTCGTGCATACAGAGCTGGAAGGACCTGGCTCTAGACCTCACATCCAGTGGGCCTGGGGGATGAGAAAG
>PVLA01009397.1:0-75759 GCA_004027455.1 Hydrochoerus hydrochaeris | reverse complement strand
AGAGGGAGGCTGGACACACTGGCATAGGCCTATAGTCCCCAGAAGTTAGGAAAGCTAAAGAAGTGGGTTTGAAGTTCTACCTGGGCAATTTAGCAAGACCCTGTTTTTAAAAATCTGTTATTAAAAAAAAAAAAAAAAAGCAGTAGCAGCAGTAGTAGTATCATCTGTGCACTGAGGTGCACACCTATAACCCCAGCCCTCTGGGAGGATAAGAAGATCACAAGGTTCAAGCACAGTCTGGACAATTGAGTGAGATCTTACTTCAAAATAAAAACTAAAAACAGTGCTGGGAATGTACCTCAGTGTGTTCAATTACTAGTATCTGTGTTCAATTCCCAGTACTATAAAAAGAAATGCACTTTTCTAAAAGGCTAAGAATGAAGCTAAGCACAGCAGTAACATGCCTGTAATCCCAGCACTTGGGAGGCTGAGGCAGGAGGATGCCATAAATTCAAGGTCAAACTGGGCTGCATTGAGTTCATGTCCAGTCTGAACTGCACAGCAAGATGCTGTCTCAAAAGAAACCAAAGGGGCGTGGGGTGTGGGGCATGGGAGGAGACAAGAAAGAAGGAAGAAAAAGGGGGAGAGGCGTCCAGCCAGGTGTGATGGCATACTCCTGTAAACCCAGCACCCTGGCAGGCTGAGGAAGCAGAACTATAAATTCAAGCCCATCCTAAGTAACTTAGTCATTCTGTGAGATCCTGACTCAAAATAAAAATAAAGGGTTAGGGTTATAGCTCAATGAAAGGCCCTGGGTTCATTCCCCAGTACCGAGAAGAGGGGGAAGAAAATGTGACCTTTAGTAGTTGCGGTAAAATATTCTGCATTACTGATCTTCTGAACACATAAACTCAAAGCTAACACACTTGTATGCTTTCAATCACAGAAAAATAATTTCGGCGCTTAGGAATTTTTCCTTTGTTTATTCTACCCTTATTAACAAGGTATCCTGCCAGGCGTGATGGCACACACCTATAATCTCAGCACTTGGGAGGCTGAGGCACAAGGATTGCTGGGAGTTCGAAGTCAGCCTGGGCTACAAAGTGAGTTCAAGGCCAGCCTGAACTGCATAATGAAACCCTGTCTCAAAAAGACCAAAATATCCTTTGTACTTCCCTGGGTTCAATCCCTAAGGCTGCATTAAGTCAATAAGTAAATGTAAATATTAATTTATCCATCCTAAATTTCTCATGAAAAACTTTCATTCCACCATGTACTTTCCTCAAATGACACCAAAAGTTTAAAAACTCAAAAGGAAATGATTAATTTTATAACAAAATTAAACAATTCTATTAATTTTATAACAAAATTAAACAACTCTATGTAATAAAACATAGCATTACTATGGCTAAAGGCAAAACCCCCAACTATGGGAAATATTTAAAGCTGAAAAAGGGTTATGTATAGAGTATTAAACCAGCCAGGCAAGATGACACACACTGGTTTATCCAGCACTTGGGAAGTTGAGGCCACTGAACCACAACTTCAAGATCAGCCTGGACTATACAGGGAGATGCTGTCTCAAAATCCAAACACTCACACACACACACACACACACACACACACGTACTGAGCCAAAGACAAGCCTATTTGCAGTGAGACAGACAAAGGACATAAACAAACCAAAAAGAAATACACTTTACTACTTATCAGCCTTTTCATGGACTGTCTATTGCTTTCAGGACCTTAGACAAAAAAAGTCTCTCCTATAAGAAGCAAAATAAGTCAGCAACTTTTTAAAAATATGGGGTATTTTGTCTAAGACAGTGGGAAATGATGAATGTATATGGTGCATAACTCTGTTAAATAAAAGAAATACATTTCAAGCACTGAGTTTATTAAAAGCAAGAAAAGGAAATTAACAGCAATCTGCCTACACACTATCTTTTGCATTCCTGTGTAAGTAACCACCAGGGAAATCCAGTAATAATTCTTGGGTGGGAGGTATGTATGACAATTAAAGGGAGTGACATAAACTTACCAGATAAAAGAAATAAATTATATTATAATAATGGCAATGACAAAAGAGAAAAATGAAGACAACTCTAACCCTTGGTTGCTTATCATACCAAAAGACAAACAAAGTTTTATTACTAAAGATTAAAGCAGATAAATGGTTATTTATAAAGTCAAGTCACTTGGAGAACAATAACAAATGTGATCTTAAACCTTTACTTCAATCTATTTTACATCCATTAGTAACAAAGCTTAAGTATATGTCAACTTCAAAGTGATCTCAGGTCTAGTGAAACTGGAAGCACCATTAGAATCAGGAGAACAAAATACTTTTTTTTTTTTAAGAACAAAATATTTTTGAAGAGTTGTTACGCACCCAAGGGTCACCTTGCTTTTAGTTTGAGGTAACAACAACAAAAAGTATTTTCTAAAATCATCCAGATTCTGTTATCAAAGAAAACTCAACTCATGCTTATTGCAACAATCCTTTACATCTGTGTAGTAATCAGTAATTTCCAAGTACTTTAAGATACTATACCTTAATTGGTCTTCAAAACAAAGAGCTAGCTGGGCATGGTGGTACACACCTATATCACTGCAAGGCCAGCCTGGGCTGCATAATGTAACCTTGTCTCAACAAAGGAAACAAAAAACAGAGCTCTAGAGCAGGTAGTGTCACCCTGGTTTTCAGTTAATGACCCCAAACACATACACAGGTGGGGCCAGAGCCCAGGCTGTCCTTGCTGATCCCACCATCTAGTGGGGAGTTGAAGAGACTAAAAACTTCACACCTCATCTTCTTTTAAAATGTCATGGAAATATAATGACACAATATAAATTGTACATGTACTAATTATTATCACACTGTGTCCTATAAATGTACTTTTTTTTTCTTTTTGGTGGTACCAGGGATTAAACTCACAACCTCACACTTGCCACACAGGCATTTGTGCCCCTGAGCTAAATCCCACCCCTCCCTCTTTTTCTTTCTTTAAAGCCAATCATATACACAGTACATGTCAGGCTTGACTCAGACACGACTTCCCAGCACCCAACCTATCTGTCTGCAGTGGCATTGTTCTCAGAGAAAACCCAGCTCAGCATCAGTGCTGCTGCCCTTGGCAAACATCTGATGGGGTGTCATAAAGAAGAGACAGAGCATGGGATCTTCCAAGCACCAGCAAACATCTATACATTTACACCAAATGCCCTGAGGGCTTTGACCACTGAGAACCAAGTAGCTATGATGTCTGCTGCATCTCTTCATCTGAGGTGCCTGAACCTGTTACCAGATACCTTGCCTGGTCTCACCTGATTCCCTTTGTCCAAACCTTATGCATACATATGCCCCCAGCTGTTTTTCTCTGTATTCTATAGACCGCCTTTTTGCCAACTGCCAACTGCTGGCCTGCACCCGGACCAATACATCACACCATGCTGCTGTTACGCAGGCCTAGTAGTCTCAGCTGGTCTCTACCTCATGGCATGCCTTACAGTACAAAATAAAATTTTTGTTCCTATCAGAAAAAAAATGTATACAAATTTTTAGATGTGGAAGGGATGGTAAAGGGCTGTTAGTCTTGTCCCCTATTTAAGAAATGAGAATCCTGAGATTCAGAGGACCTAAGGCTAATGGCTTCATACCTAATCTGATTAAAAGTTCAAAATGGGATACTTTACCTAACCAACTGCTCCTTAGCATGGATTTTGTGGGAAACAAAAGAATATATTAATGCTTGATTTATAGTACATCCCTCCACTCCTGTTTTTTAGCTTAAACATTTATGATGAAATGTTTTTAAATCTTTTGAATTAAAATTCTTTCCTAAATGAGACATTCGTATTACTAAACTTGATGTTTCTACTTTATAAAGTCTTTGCTCCCCAAGAAAATCCCCAAGTTTCTCTTTCTATACTTAAGAACTAAGAAATAAAGTTTTCAAAAGAAAAGTGAAATTATTTTTCTTTGCCTTCTTTTAAAGTTAACAGCTTTAGGAGGCTGAAGCAAGAGGATTGTTGAAAGTTTGAGGCCAGCCTAGGACAAAATGAGTTCAAAACTGTCCTGAACCACACAGTAAGACCCTATCTCAAAACAAAACAAAACAAAACCAATAATAATTTTGGGAGAGATTTTCCTGATTTATTTTATTTGGTACTGGAAACTGAACTTTGGTCCCTGTATTTGCCAGGCAGGAACTGTGCTGCTGATCTACATTTCCAGCCCTCCAGACTTATTTTATATCATTGAGCTATCCAAAAGGTTTTTAGATTTTTACATGCATTATTTTGTCTACCAACATTAATGTTATATAGTATAGATACAAAAAAGTGAATTTTATAATTTTGTGATTTTTATAATTTTGGCAGTTTTTATAATTTTTATAATTTTGGCAGTTAATGAATGTCCCCACATTTTTAAAGGAAGAGTGAAAATCTTCTGCCCTATACTTAAAAGTACTGGGTGACTTTGGATGTCTTCACATTGTGATCATTTCCCTGGACTGTGAAGTTTTACATAAAGATACAGAAGTATAACTCCACCATACTGCTTTGCAAAATGTTTTCTGGATGACAATAAACTAAAAATATAAATCAGCTCTAATAAACTCTAAATAACTAATTTAGACTTTTAAATATGTCAACTTTTTTGAAAATCAAAAATGTCTGAGGTACAGAAAATAGATCTTCATCGGGCATGATGGCACACACCCATAATCCTAGCACTTGGGAAGGAGGCTGAGCAGTAGGACTGTTGCAAATGCAAAACCAGTGTGAGCTACA
The DNA here is from genome assembly GCA_004027455.1 of Hydrochoerus hydrochaeris. Taxonomy (NCBI): domain Eukaryota; kingdom Metazoa; phylum Chordata; class Mammalia; order Rodentia; family Hydrochaeridae; genus Hydrochoerus; species Hydrochoerus hydrochaeris. The sequence continues at coordinate 71,022 of PVLA01009397.1, read as the reverse complement.
AAGTGGGGTCAAGGCCAGCCCGAACTGCACAGGGACAGGGACAGGAACAGGGAGAGGGAGAGGAAGATTTAATTTACAAATACAAATTTAATTATAAACCATCCTTCATAGCTTACTTTTCATAAATATCTGGAGTATGTCATCTTTGGACAGATAGCATTTAAAAATCTGTCAAAAATAGATTTAAGAAAAGAAACTGCAGTAGCAATTACAAATACAGATGAGATAATGTGTACTTTGAAACTAAGGGTTAAAATATTTTCAGAGTATTTGCATTACTATTCCCAAATACAGAAGCTATTCTTCACTGTATATGGACAGTTCCTGGCTTGCAAGAATTCAACTTATTAATTTTCAGATTTTAAGATGATATGGTATCCCAGTACTCAGGAGGCTGAGAATGGAAGATCACCATGAGTTTGAGGCCAGCCTGGGCTACACGGTGAGTTAAAAGACCAGCCTGAACTACATAGCAAGATCCTGTCTCAAAAAAAGACAAAAACAAAAAGCAATGCTAAAGCAATACTCATTCAGTGAAGTCATATTTCAAAGCCTGACTTCTCATCTTTCCCAAGACTAAGAGATGTAGTAACGTACTATTCTACAGTGTTGGGCAATAGCAGCAAGCCACAACTCCCAGTCAACCAGATGATCACAAGAGTAAGCAACAGATACACTAGAGCATACTATACTGTCACCATTTTAAAAACACAGGTATTCAGTAACGACTAAGAGATATTCAAAACTTGATTATAAAATAGGCTCTGTGTTACATGATTTTGCCCGACTGTAGGTTGTTTGTAATATGATCAATGTAGACTAGCTTGAGTCAGACATGCTGGCAAAAATTTGTAATCCCAACACTCTGCAGAATAAATAAGGCAGGAGGACCTTGGCTTCTAACCCAACCACAGTTACATAGTGAGACCTTGTCTGAAAAGCCAAAAACAAAAATAAAAGTTACGCTAAACTATGATGCTATTTAGGTATATTAAATAGGAATATTAAATGTGTGTGAGTGCCCCCCCTTTTTCTTTTTCCCTGTTTTTGGTGTTGGGGACTGAATCCACAGCCTCCACTGAGCTACACATCCAACTCTAAATGGATTTTGGGTGGGGGAGGGTGCTGGGGATGAACTCACCACCTTATGCTTGCCAGGCAGGCACTTACACTGCTGAGCTAAATCTCCAGCCCTCTAAATGGATTTTTGACTTCTGATACCTTCTATTTACAATGGATTTATCTGTATATAACCCCAGATGTTGAGAAACCTTTCCTTTTCCTGCAGTATTGAAACCAGACCTTCAAACTAAGATTATTTTTGCTAGGCATGGTGGCACACACCTGTAATCCCAGAAGAGAGGCCGAGGCAGGAGGATTTCTGTAAATTCAGTACCAGGCTGGGCTACAAAGGGAGTTCAAGGTCAACCTAAAATGCACAATCCCACCTAAAACAAAACCTAAACAACAACAACAAAAAAATTTTGAGGCATTGTCTCACTAAATTACCCAAGTTGGGCTCAAACTGATGACCCTCCTGCTTCAGCTTCTACAGTGCTGGAATTACAGGTGTGCACCATCACACTTGGCTGAGCATCTATATTTTTAAAGGAAATTAAGACAAACTCTTCTATAAACTGAAATGTATGCCAGGCTACCCCTTCAGATATTACATTAAAATTATTACTTTTTCATTTGGTAATGTACTATGTGTAGGTAAGTGAAAACAAGTAATTTACTTACTAGAATGGGTATGTTAGCTTTTACTGTGTTTACTCTGAGTTGGAAAATATTTCTAAATCAGTGCAAATAAAGGTAGCATCTTGGCCTTATAATAGATGATGCTAGACTTCCTAGTTTGTATGTAAGAAATGAGAACATGTTCCTTCGGGGCTTCAGCTATTACTAAGGAACAATGTAACAATCACAAATTCTCAAGGCACTGTATACTACTATAGGCAAAAAAGGATCACATAACATTCAACAGTCAATTTTTATAGAGTTAAAGCACAAAAGGTTAACAATCTTGCCAGTCTAATAATGGTTAGCTGAGTATCTTCAAACAAACACAAAGCTAACTATTAGCTTGGAAATTAAGTAATAAGTAAATATGACTTTCAGATATAGTTTATCACAATACATAGTATTTTCTAATCTAAAAATAATTTAATAGTTGGGCACGGTAGTATAACTGTGTAACTGTACAGTATGGTATAACTGTAACTCCAGCACTTAGGAGGCTGAGCCAGGAAGACTGTTGCAAATTCGAGACCAGCCTGGGCTATAAAGTGAGCTCAAGGCCAGCCTGAACTGCACAGTGAGACCCTGACTCAAAAAGACAAAAAAATAGGGGCTAAGGATTTAGCTCAGCGGTATAAGCACCTGCCTTGCAAGTGCGTGTTCCTGAGTTCGATCCCCATTACTGATCAAAAAACAAAAAAGATAAAAAATAAAATTTTAAAAAATAACTCAATATTAATTTTCTTTTTCATTTTTAGTTCTGATATTCAATCTAGGGCCTCTCACATGCTAGGCAAGCACTCTCCCACTGAGCAACAACCCCAGATCTCTTGCTCAGGCTGGTCTCAACCCTGTGATCCTCTGCTTCAGTCTTCCAAGCAGCTAGGATTACACAAGATGTCCGGCTCCCATTTTCTTCATACATGTATGTATATTTTAAATTCCCCTTGTCATTTTAGTAGGGTTTCTGAAGACAGTAGAAATGAATATTTAAAAGTTCATTCTTATGGATTTAGGTGTGGTGAAAGAGGCCTGTAATCCCAGTACTCTGGGAAGTTGAGGCCTGAGGATCTCAAAATTGAGCCCAGCCTAGGCAACTATCTCAAAAATAAATAAAAATAAAAGTTAAAAAATAAAAATAAAATAAGGCTGGAGCTGTATGTAACTCAATGTAAAGGCCCTAGATATAACCTTAATAACACACACACATGAAAAAAAAAAAAAACTTGAACAAATATAGATGAAAATACAAAACACTATTAATATCTGTAAAGAATTTTTATTGTGTAAAACAAGAACAGTAATTTACAAATACGGAAAAACTAAAAGTCTTCCAATTAATGATGATAAAATCATAATTAGAGAAATATGCTAAATTACTTATGGGTAAATTCAGATGCCTAATTCTGCCTTGAAAAATAGAGGGGTTTGAGATCAACCTCGGCTAAAGAGTACAAGGCCAGTCTGAACTACACAGTCAGACTCTGTCTAAACAAAAACACCACCAAAAAAGGGAGATGAGGAGAGAGAGAGAGACAATGAGGAAAACTGGGCATGGTGGCATGTGTAATTCCAGTACTGTATTCATGAGGCTGAGGCAAGATCATAACAAAGTTGAGGCTACCCTGGACTTCACAATGAGTTCAAATCCAGCCTGAACTATGTAGCAAGACACTGTCTTTTAAAAAAAAGTAGTAATAGGAGGCCAGGAATTTAGCTCAGTGGCACAACGCCTGCTAGGAAAGTAAGAAGTCTTGAATTTGATCCCCGGTACAAACGAACAAACGAACAAGAGAAAGAGAGAAGAAAAGAATAATAAACCAGGTATGGTGGCACACGTCTGTAATCCCAACACTCAAGAGGCTGAGGCAAGAGGATTGCTATAAGTTTGAAACCAGCCTGAGCTATCAGGTGAGTTCAAGACTAGCCTGAACTGTATTGCAAGACTCTGTCTCAAAAAAAACCCAAAATCAAGTGCTTGCCTGGAAGCACGGGGTCATGAATTTGATGGCACCAAAAACAAAACAAAATAAAACAAATCATAATAACAATAATAATAAAGACAAAAATTTTTTTTAAATTGAGAACAGAAAACAAACGGTCATTACTATGACAAGGCTCACTGTGACTATACTAAACATGTACTGGTTTTTTAAACTATTCTCTAACCAACATAGTATAACAACTGTGTACACTGCATGTATACCTAGAGTGCACATTACATGTACACTTACAGTATATTAGATACTATATAGCATAACAACTATGTACATTTCATGGTCACTTCCAAGGGTGTTAGATATTATAAGTCGTCTAGAAATGGCCAAATGTATGAAACATATTGCAGGTTATAACCAATACTATACCATCTTTTTTTAAAATAATCATTATTCAATTTTTATTAGTTATTGTTAATCTGTTTTTTTTTTCTTTTCTTTTTTTTTTCCTCCCATTGGTACCAGGGATCAAACTCATGACCGCGTGCTTGCAAGGCAGGCACTTATGCTGCTGAGCTAAATCCCCAGCCCCTATACCATCTTAAATATGGATTTTGATATGAAGGGCATGGTCTGAAACCAATTCACTCCATATCAGGGAATAACTTTACATCAAAAGATAATGAACGGGGGGGGAAGATTATGAAGATTGCTGGAGATAGTGTAGCACATACTTACAATCCCAACTACTTAACAGGCCAAGGCTACAAGATTTGAAGCTAAGTGGAGCAATTTAGCAAGATCTTGTCTCCAAATTAAATAAAAAGGTCTGAGGGATGTAGCTCACCACTCACTAGGCTCAATCTCTAGTTCAATCAATCAGAAATATTAATCTGAGTGAATAGAATGAAAAATCAAGTTACAGAAAACAAATATGGCTGGGTGTAGTGGCACACACCTGTAATCCCAGCAAGGATGAGACTGAAGGGTTACAAACTTGACTCCCACTTCGGCAAAGTACTGTGACCCTGTCTCAAAATTCAGAAAAATAAATACAGCTGGATCAGGATGAAACTCCTCCAGGTTGAGTTGCCCAGGGGCTGGATCCCAGTATCACCAACACCCCCACAAAAATTTAGAGAATCCATTTGATTCATTGTGTACACAGTTCAAAAAAAACAAAACAGAATTAAGTAATTATTTAATAAAATGTTTCAGAACTGAAGAACTGGAGTTTCCAAAATTGTAAGAAGCTTCCAAGTCAATGAATAAATACCTGAAGTAAAACTGAGATTACCTAATCTATCTGACCACATTTTTAAAAAAACACATTATTCAATGAAGTTTATATAGCTCTATGAGGATATCTGGAATCGTAACAGAACAACAAAGTGAGGCAAATAAAACATAAAAAGACAATTATTAACTACAGGAAAAAACTTTCTAAGAAAGAAAGTTCATGAGTGCATAATCAGCACATAACTAGAAAAAAGTATCAACCCAATATAAGTGAGATACATAGACACACACACACACACACACACACACACACATACGAGGAATAAACTCTATAGATACTGCCACAACTATATTGACATAAAGGGACACTAGGATAAGGGAAAGTGGTAGACAGGGTAAACATATATGTTCTATAATAGTAAACAGAAAATGCAAAAAAAAAATATATATATATATATTTCAAAAACCCATTTAGTAGCATTGTAATTGTAATGATTTTTTGGTTTTTGTTTTTCTGGTACGAGAAATCAAATTTAGGACCTTGTGCTTGCCAGTGAAGCACACCTGTAATCCCAGCACCTGGAAGGCTGAGGCAGGAGGACTGCTATGACTTCAAGGCCAGCCTGGGCTATGCTGAATTCAAAACCAGTGTGGACTACACAACACAACCTTTGTCTCATAAAACAAAGTGAAGAAAAACAAAACAAAAGGAAGAAAGAAAAAAAAAGAAATGTAGCTTGACACAGTGGCACACACTTGTAATCTTAGCACTTGGGAGACTGAGGCAGGAGAACCATGAGTTCAAGGCAAGCACTTGTGAGGCTGAAGCAGGAGGATCATTACAAGTTCGAGACCAGTCTACAAAGTGGGCGCAAGGCCAGCTTGAACTGCACAGCGAGACTCCGTCTCAAAAAGCCAAAAAAAATAAATAAATAAAAAGAAATGTAAAAATAAATACTATTATAAACAAAACTTAAGGCAACATGGGAAGGAATGGGTAGAGCAGTAGAGAACTAGTTAAACATTTTAGGCCTACAATTTATTTTAAATTTTAAAATTATATATACATAATACTTAAGAGAAAAAAAGTAAAACAAAAAAACTTTAGAAAATAAAGCTTTACTGTGAACTGTCTACAAGGAGGGCTCTTCAGGACCTTTTGCATTCTGTCCTTTGTTCCTCCCCTTAAGTGCTTTGCAAATACCCTTGCCTGTTCCTTTTGCCAGATGTATCAAGAGCCCCATCGCAGTTCATATTATTGTGCCTGCTACTCTAACGGATTTAGTAAACAAGTACAGTTAAGTCACAAGGGCTGGTGAGCTATATAATCTAAGCAAAGGGCACATGGTAGTACAGATGAGGGCCTGGGTTTGACCTCCAGTACTGCAAAACATTTTTAAAAATTTTTAAATAAAAAATAGGAAAATGAAACACATGAAACAAAATCTCTAAAGAGTACATTAAATAAGTGACATACGAGAACCAGAAAACACGTACCATTTTGAAACCCTTATTTTCTTAAATATAGCATTGTATTTATTTTAAATTCATGGTTCATCTATTCTGAAATCCAATTGTATGTCATCTCCAAGATGCAAACTAGACTTAAGGATAGAAAAAGTATTAAAAAAAAAAAAAAAACCTTAAGACAAAAAAAAAAAAAAATCCGGAAAAGCAATATAAAATGGAATTCAAGATAATCATCACCATTCCATTAAGGATATTATGGCTTAACTGTGCCTCCCAAACTTCATGTGCTGGAAACTCAATCCCCAATGCACCAATAGTGACAGATGGTCACAACAGCCATGACTTCATGAATGAATTCGCAGCACTTTCAAGGGAATGGATTTCTGGTAAAAGGATATGTTCATTCCCTTGTCCCTATATGCACCACCACACGTCATGTTCCACTGCCTATCTTACACCAAATAAGGGAGAAAGGCCTTCCCATGAATAAATTAAAAAGGCTTTCCCCCAGATTCTTAAGACTTCTCAGGGGTTAGAGATATAGCTCAGCAGCATAAGCACTTGCCTGGCAAGTGCAAGGTCTTGATTTCAATTCACACACACCCTCAAAACAAAAAAACAAAAACAAACGAACAAAAAACAAGACTTTTCAGTCTCTAGAACTGTTAGAAACAGGCTGAAGCAGGAGGACTGGCATGAGTTTGGAGCCAGCCTAGACTACTTGTTCAAGGCCAGCCTTTCACTGCAAAGTGAGACTGTCTCAAAAAACAAACAAAGCCAAACCAAAACTAAACTCAGGCCAGGGATATAACTCAGAGCACAATGCCTGCCTGGCAAGCATGAGGCCCTGAGTTCGATTCCCAGTACCAAAAACAAAAATCTGTTCTTTAAGAAAATAGCCATTCAGCTGGGAGTGGCGGCTCATGCCTGTAATCCCAGCACTTGGGAAGCAAAGGCAGGAGGATCGTTGCGAGTTTGAGACCAGCCTGGGCTACAAAGTGAGCTCAAGGCCAGCCTGAACTGCATAGTGAGACCCTGTCTCAAAAAGACAAAAAGACAAAAAAAAAAAGAAAAAGAAAAAAGAAAATAGTCAATCATTAGTATTCTGACATAAAAACTAAGTATTTTTAATACAAAGTACACAAAGAACAGTATAAAGCAGTTTGTATTTGGTTAAAAGGAATTAACATAACATTAAGATACAACCATCACAAATACATAATAAAAATATGACTACAAAAATATATAAAAACAAATGAGAGAAATGGAGAAATATGCAAGTTTTCAATTAAAACTGGAGACTTTAATAACTTCCCAGAAACTGGTGTTGAACGTAGATTAAAATAGGATAAATGCCAGGTGTGAAGGCACACACCTGTAATCCCAAAACCTGGGAGGCTGAGCAAGGAGAATCGCCATGAATTTGAGGCCAGCCTTGGCTACATAAGTGAGTTCAAGGGCAGCCTGCACTACACAGCAAGAACCTGTCTCAAAAAACAAAACAATAACAACAACAAAAAAACCTAGACAATAAAATTAACAAGTAGATATTATACTAGAGAGAAAATGAAGTACTTTCAAACATACACATTCAGAGCCAAAAAGCAAGCATAAATTCCAAAGAATCAATATCCAAAATTATGTTCTTTACACATAATGTAAAAAAGATATTAAATGTTTCTTTTTTAAAAAGTTATATACTTAGAAACTAAACATACTAGACTCATGCTAAAAAGAAAAAGGAAATTAAGAAATGTTTAGAATGACAAAACACTAGTGGCACTGGAAGTTTTGTGAGGTATGGTTAAAACAATATATACAGAAAACTTACAGCTTTAAGTACATTCCTCAAAAAAATCAAAGAGTTAAGTGTTAAATTCAAGAAGGCTAACACATACAAAATTGAAAGAATAAAAAGGGAAGAAAGTAGGTGACGAAGGTATAGCTCAGTGGTAAAAGTGCATCCCTAGTATGTGTAACGTCACAGGTTGGATCACTAGCATCTAAGAACAAAAAAAGTACTGGGAGTCGTGGCACATACCTGTAATCTCTGCACACATAAGGCTGATGCAGAACTGCTGTGAGCTGAAGGCCAGCCTGTACTACACAGTGAGTGTCTATCTCAAAAACACTCCAGCCAAATTCAATGGACAGAGACCCACAAAAACAACTAACAAAGAACAGCAATAAAACCAAGAAATGGTTTGAAAAGAAACCAAACAAACAGTCTAAAGTTAAGACTATACAATTTATCCCATGTTGCTGTCCAGCAAAAAACATTTAAAAGTTAAGAGGAGCCAGGTATGGTGGCATACTTCTGTAGTTCCAGCTACTCAGGGAAGCTGTTGTAAAAGGATCACAAATTGAAGCCTTGCCTGGTCAACTTAGCAACTTACTGAGAAAAGACTTCAAAAACCCTGGATTCAATCTCAGTATCAATCAATCAATCAATAGGAAACAACTAGGTGATATAAAAACAATAGAAAAAAATTTAAAAGGTTACTATGAATGACTGTATGGCAGGAAAAAAAGCTTGAGGCCAGCCTGGACTACACAGTGAGCTCAAAGACAGCCTGAACAACACAGCAAGACCCTGCCTTCAAAACTAAAACAAAAACAAAAACCTAATTACATAAGCCTGAGCTAGAGGCTGAGGCAAGAGGATCACTGCAAGTTCAAGACCAGCCTGGGTTACAAAGTGAGCTCAAGGCCAGCCTATCTCAAAAAGACAAAAAAAAGCAGCAGCAGCTAAAAAGACAGTTTTGCAGTAACACATATAAATAAAAGATACATTAGAATGTCTATGATGAGGAAAGAAATAAAAGTGGATAAAAGGAAGTAACATGAAGAAGTCTGTACAGATCAAAGATAATACAGGACACAAACTGAAGACTGTCATTAACCCTTCATTTCTGAGATCTGAAGAGAAAAGGTTTGGGGGTAGATAAATAAACAGAAATTTGAAAATGGTGGGAACACATAACAGAATTAAAATATAGAAAAAATAAAGGCAGACAAGTACTGCTTCAGAAGATAAATTTTTCCCTTAATACTGGTATTGAACTGAGAAGGGCCACTCTATCTCAGACCTGTATCACCAGTCCTTTTTAGAGACAGGGTCTGTTTAACTGCAGAGGCTGCCTCAAACCTGTCAGCCTCCCGCCTCAATCTCTTCACATAGCTGGGATCATAATTATGCACCACCACACCTGGAAAGAAAAACCCTTTTACATAGTCAGAATAAGTTTTGATAGTGGTACAAACATACTTAGTACATACATACTTAGTGGGGCAAAAATTTTATTTTTAGTACTTGAAAGTATTTCTTACATACATCACCTACTTAATATTGTTTCCTTTACTACGGAGACAGCTGGGCATTCCCTTAATTCTTTTTTTTTTTTTTTTGGCTTTAAATCTTAATATTTCATTCATGCATACTAATTTGAAGTAAAAGAAAATTTTCAGTTTTGTATTACTGGGGACTGACCCCAGGACCTTGTCCATGCTAGGCAAGTACTCTACCACTCAGCTACATCCCCATTCCACCAAATTGCCCAGGCTGATCTCAAATTTGCAATCTTCCTGCCTCAACCTTTCAAGAAGCTGTAATTACAGATGTTTGTCACCACACCCACCAAAATACAGATTTGTTAAAACAAGGTCTAGACTGGCTTTGAGTTTGATATCTCCTTGCCCAGGTCTCCCAAGTGCTGAGATTACAGGTATGAAGCACCATAAAGGGCTCCAGTAAAGATGTTTAAAGAATAAAAAATACTCATCAATAGAACAGTTAACAACATCCATTCACCATTCCATTCCACCATCACAGAGGCAAGGCTTGAAAGTAAAAAAGCAGGTTACCTGTCATAGGAAGCAAGAAGAGAAAAGCATATTTCTTTCCTAGTACTCTTCTGGCTCAGTCTTTCAGGACAGTGCCAAAGAGCCTGGCATCAACTAGCCTTGCCTGAAATTACTGCCTACACCTAGAAGTCTCAACCAGTCACATTTGTCGCCATTGATACAGGCATGTTCAACAACTACCACCAGATGGCAGCAAACCATAGCTAGAACCAGGTCAGATTAGAATCAAGCAACTTGATTTCTGTGATTTAAAAAGAGAAGTAGAAATAATAATATCTCATGCTGGGCTTAGTGGTGCACATCTGCAATCCCAGAACATGTGAGGCTGAGGCAGGCAGATCACCATGAGGTTGAGGTCAGCCTGAATTATATAGCAAGAGCCTGCCTCAAGAAGACAAAGCAAAACAAAAAACAATACAAACAAAAAGGAACATCATCTCATATTTTGTGTAATAAGATTTTTAAACCCAACCTACCTTATTATGGTAAAGTTTTACCACCAGTCATATATTCATCCTGAACATTCTAGATGATGACCTGGGCTTACATATTTTATACATACTTGTACACTAAATAATGAAATAAAATTAAGTATCATTCATGCTAAGGTATATGCATACATATACAATAATACATATTTTATCTGAATATCATCATTATCCACTTAATAAAATAGGCAATTAGCCCACAAGAATATAAATAAATTAAAAGATATAGAATGTTTACACATTTCCAAGGTAATTCCCTAAAAAATATTTATCCATTGCAAAGGGAAACTTTACAGTGACAAAGAACCAAAGTGGAGATTATCAGTAATGAGACATTAAAACTATGTGCCACCTGAAAGGAATGTTAAGAAACATGAGAAAACTGCACAAACTAAAGTAGAACACTTTACAAAATGCTCAAACCATCTAAGACCATGAAAGTCTATAACAAAACTAGGAATGATTACAGACTGAAAGGTACCACAGACACAAAAAAAGCAATGGCTTTTGGGCAGGGGATTTAGCTCAGTGGCATAAGTACCTGCCTGGCAAGCATGAGGTTATGAGTTTGATCCCCAGTACCACAAAAAAAAAAAAAAAAAAAAAAAAGCATTGAATTTCAATTGAACCCTTTTGCCACCAAGACCATTAAGATAATTGGTAAAACTGAATGGGATCTGAGGTCCCAACTTTAACTTCCTAATTGCTGATAGTAATTTGTGATTATATAAAATAGCCTTCCTATTTTAAAATACTGCATTTTAAAATATTTAGAGAAAGAGACATCAAAGACTGGCAACTCACCTCTAATAGAATAGGAAAAAAGTTCCTTGAATTTATATCTGAACATCTAATTCTCCTAAAAACTCTTAGCTATTTTTAAAATTAGGATATAAACATTAAAAATGATTAAGGAGTAAGAAGGAGGAAAAAATAGAAATGAACAGATACACAGATACCAGCAAACAAGAGAAGGTGTAGAATAGCCAAAATAATGACACAGAACCATGAACTAGGGCTGGAGGTGTGGTTCTGCGGTAGAGGGCTTGCCTAGAAGACAGTGGCCCTTGATTGATCACTAGCAAAGCACACGCACACAGTCATGAACTTAGAAGGATAGTCAGTAACTCGATTCTAGGCAAAAATAATAAACTATGAGTATATACTGGCAACTGTGACGGAGTCTAGCGTAATACTTGCTTCAGGTGGCTGTATGCTGGCAGGAATCAAGGGAGACAACCCAAGACTTTCATCTCTGAAAGAGCTATTGTAGGGAGTAGTAGGGACTACTGTCCCTTCTATATCATACAACACATCTGACTTTTTAAAAACTATTTGCTTACATTATTTTTACAAATATAAACTAAAATCCGGGTGTGGTGGCTCAAGCCTGTAATCCCAGCACTCCAGAGGCTGAGGCAGGAGGATCGTTGTGAGTTGGAGACCAGCCTGGGTTACAAAATGAGCTCAAGGTTAGTCTGAACTGCATAGAGAGACCCTGTTTCAAAAAGACAAAAAAAAGTATACATGTGCAAACATAAACTAAAGGAGAAATCTGGCATGGTGGCACACGCCTATAATCCCAGCACTTGGGGCTGAGGCAGGAGGACTGCTAGAAGTTTGAGGTCAGCCTGAACTGTGAAACCCTGTCTTGAAAAGACCAAAAAAAATTTTTTTAAAACCTAAAGGAAAGAAACAAGTACCAAGTCAGTAATATGAAGGCTGCTGGACATGGTGGTGCACTCCTATAATCTCAGCCCTCAGGAAGCCTGTAGCAGAAAGGCTGCCATGAGTTAGAGGCCAGCCTGAATGTTATAGTGAGACATATCTCAAAAAAAAAAAAAAAAAAAAAAAAAAAGGATGATGGTGATAAAACTGTGAAGGCTGTAAAGAATCTAGGTTGACAGCATTTGGAAGGTCACCCAAATGTTAAAAGGCTAGGTCAGGAATCCAGATAGGCAGGTTAGTTAACTCATCAGTCATCAAGACATAGCTGAAATCTAATATTGCAAAGAAGATGTAAACCATGAGTTCAGTAGCTCATGAGTACAGCTGGTGATCAGCACACAGTTGATTTAGTATTATAAGATGAAATGAAGCAACTAATTACACCCTTGTTCCCAGTCTCTGCAACAACCTTTGCAGCTACTGCCACTTTAAACACACCATGGGGCTGGAGATTTAGCTCAGTGGCATAAGCGCCTGCCTGGCAAGCATGAGGTCATGAGTTCAAGTCCCAGTACTAAATAAATAAATAACACTAGCAAATTCAGTGCACCCCAAGAGCAATTTGGCTTGATTTTTTATAGCCTAGGACAGACTTCAGTCTCCATCCAGTTCCAATCCTGAATAATCTAATTACTGGACTCCAAGTTCAACTAATGAAGAGACATCTGCCCTTTTCCATCTTCTATCTATCTCGTTACTCCAATACAGGAGGAAGCATAAGATAGATGCTGGAGATTCTATACCCATCATTATTAGGAAATTGTCATCAACATATTATTGGTCTCTAATTCTCAGATCCTATCCACATTTCTTCAAATGTCATAATACTATCATTTACAGAAAAAAGGGATTATGGTTGCCTTTACAAAGTAGGTAATTTCATGTCTGTATCACTTTGAAACACTTTCTTTGTCTTTGACTCTCCTGACTTTGACATTTTTGAAAATTATTGACCAGTCATTCTGTAGACTCTTTCATTTGGACCTGACTGACATTTCCTAACAACTAGACTCAGGTTATGCATCTCACCTAGAGTTATCACAAAAATGATTATTTCTGTGACCTTCTCATTGCAGTCTTTTTTTTTTGGTAGGTCGGGGCGGAGAGGGGGTTCCCTTCATTATGCAGTTTAATGCTGGCTTGGCTTGGGATTCAAGATGATCTTCCTTCCTCAGACACATCCCCACGCACAAGAATCCTTGTCCAAACTGCCATAAAAATTTCCACCATTTTTGTAGTCGTTTTCAGTTTTTTTCATTATTTATTAAGTCAAAAAATAAAAGGGCTGCTAATTTAGGATGCCCATTGTGAAAAATGGGGAAGAGGCCAATGCAGAAAGGACAATCTTTTCAAAAAGGGTACTGAAACAACTGGATCCACTATACACATTGCAATGTATAACAACTGCAATACAGCCAAGTACATATTCTAATCCAAGCCACTCAAGAGAAGAAGGCAGGAGGATCTTGTGACTGGGGTCAGTCTGAATTACACAGGCAAGATACTGTCAAGAAAAAAAAAAAAAAGGCACCAGGTGTGGTGATGGACACCTATACTTCCGGCATTCAGGAGGCAGAAGCAGAAGAAATTGCTGTAAATTCAAAGCCAGCCCGAACTACACAGTGAGAAAACTATCTCAAAACAACAAAAAAGGAAAATTATCTAGCCTAGCCAGGTAGAGCGATACGTGCCAGTAATCCCCACTACTCAGAAGGCTGAGGCAGGAGGCTCACAAATTCAAGTCTACTCTGAGTAATGTAGCAAGACCCTGTCTCAAAATAAAAGAGAGCCTGGCATGGTGGCACACAACTGTAATCGTAGCACTCAGGAGGCTGAGGCAGGAGGATGGTTCCAAGTTCGAGACCAGCATGGGCTACAAAGTGAGCTCAAGGCCAACCTGAACCACACAGTGAGACCCTGTATTAAAAAGACAGACAAGACAAGACAAGACAAGACAAGACAAGATTAAACATGTAGCTCAGTCAGTGTCCCCCCTCAAACCTACCTTGACCCGGACCGCACATTCTTGACAAACATTAACTCAAAATGTATCACAGATCTAATATAAAACATGAAGCTATAATAGTTCCAAAAGACAACAGAAAAAAAAAAAATCAGGGTGACCTTGAATTTAGTTGACTTTCTAGACACACTGCCAAAGGCAGAAAAGAAAAAAACAGGTAACTTGGAATTTATTAGAATTAAAAACATGCTCCATGGAAGACAGTAACAAAAGAAAAGAGAAGGCTCAGCATGGAGGCACCACCCGTAATCTCAGCACTCAGAAGGCTGAGGCAAAAGGATAACCATGAGTTTGAGGCCAACCCAGGCTACATAATGAGACCCTGTTGTCTAGAAAGCAGCAGGCAAGTGGGCTAGCACAAAACCACCAATTGGCAGGAGATGTCTGCAAAGGAAGTAACTGAGGGGTGCATGAAGCGCAGTGCTGTGGTGTGCTTGCCTAGCATGCACGAGACCCTAGGGTCAATCTCCAGTAGCACATGTGCATTAATCAATCAATCAATAATCAAACTTCAATAAAGAAACAAATTTTTTAAAAAAGACAACTAATAAAAGATTAATCCAGAATATAAGACTGTGATTGACATGCTTTGAAATTTTGTTGTAGTTTTTTTTTTCTTTTTATTCTTGAATGAAATGGATTGAAAAGAGGAAAAGGAAAAAAAAAAAAACATAAAAAAGAACTCTTTAAAAGGAACAATAAGGCAGGCAAGGTGCTGCACACCTATAGTCCCAGTCCTGTGAAAGCTGAGACAGGGCTGCGGTGAGTTCACCAGCCTGTGTGGTTGAAGGCCACCCTGAGCTACATAGCAAGACACTGCCTCAAAAGGAGAGAGAGAGAGAGAGAGAGAGAGAGAGAGAGAGAGAGAGAGAGAGAGAGAGAGAGAGAGGGAGAGGGAGAGAGAGAGAGAGAACGAACAAAGCAAACAGCTACAAAAAATCTGAAAAGATTATCAGTGCACATCTATTAGAATGCTTAGCCAGGCACAGCAGCGCACACCTAAAATGCCAGCACTCAGGAGGCTGAGGCAGTTGGATTGCTGCGAGTTTAAGGCCAGCCTGGGCTACAGAGCTCTAAGCCACCCTAAATAGCATAGCAAGACCCTGTCTTAAAAAGCAAAAAGTTTAAAATCCAAAATACAGACAAAGTCAACTATTGGTGTGAAGGTTGGTATGACAGTGCGTGCCTGTAATCCCAGAACTGTGGGAGGCTGAGGCAGGAGAATCCAAATTCCAATCCAACCTGGGTAGCAAAGCAACAAATTAGAGAGACCATCTCAGAACAACGGTTGAAGAATGTGGTACTGGGGGAGGGGAGGAGTATGGAGAGAAAGGAGAGAAGAGGGGAAAGAGAAGGGGAAGGAGAAGGATCTCACCAGGAGTGGTGGCATGCAACTGTAATCCCAACACTTTGGGAGGCTGTGGCATGAGGATCACAACTTTCGATCTAGCCTAGGCAATCATAATAAGACTGAAAAATAAAGAGAATTTTAAAAGGATTAGGATGTTGCTCAGTGCAAAGTCCTGGGTTCAATCCCTAGGACCACAAAAACAAAAAAATAAATGAAATAATCTATCAAGCCACTAAAAGATAGGGAGAAGCCTTAAACGCATGTTTCCAAGTGCTAGCCAACTTGAAAGGCTACATACTACATGCTTCCAAACATTCAGGAAAAGCAAAAGCTTAGCTATGGAGGCAGTAAAAAGATCTTCGAATCAGGTGGGGTGGCACATGCCTATAATCCCAGCACTAGGGAGGCCAAGGCTGGAGGACCACAGCAAGGTTAAAGCCAGTTTGGGCTATATAGTGCTGTTTAAGAGCCAACCTGTACTGCATAGCAAGACAATGCCTCAATCTCACTCACACACACACACACACACACACACACACAGTTTTAAAACTTTTTTGGGGAGGTGAAGGGTTGAGACAGGATCTTTAAGTAGTTCAGGCTGGCCTCAAACTCCTACAATCCTCTCTTGCCTCAGGTTCTTAAATGCTGGGATTATAGGCAGATTATAGGCCTACACCACCACACCACTACACCTGGCCCTTTACCATAGGTAAGGGATACAGATCAACCCCTTAAGCACTTGCCTGGTAAGTGTGAGGTCCTGAGTTCAATTCCCAATATGAACGAATGAACGAACAAAAGAAAGAAAGAAAGAAAGAAAGAAAGAAAGAAAGAAAGAAAGAAAGAAAGAATAAAAGGAAAACATGGAAATAAAGCTTTTTTAAATAAGGGGTATAGGGTGGGGATTTAGCTCAGTGGCTTAAGCGCCTGCCTGGCAAGCATGAGGTCGTGAGTTCAATCCCCAGTACAAAAAAAAAATAAATAAAATAAAATAAAATAAGGGGTAGAAGGGTGGGAGGAGAGGAGAATGGGAAAAAAGGCAGCAGCAAGATGTATCATGGACAGGTACAAATGCCCTTGATGATTATCATATCTAAAATGTACCAAAATAAAAAATAGACACAAGGGGCCAGGGGGTTTAGCTCAGCTGCATAACAGCCTGCTTGGCAAATGCGAGGTCGTGAGTTTGATCCCTGGCACCAAAAAACAAATAAAATAAAAAACAGGCACAAAAAAAGAATGTAACAAGTATTTCAACTAAACTGCAGAAAGAGCTCTTCTCTAGTGATCCAGAAACTGAGGATAACATTCCTTTTCCGATGAGCACTTGTCAATTTGGGAGGGCAGGCTAGAGAATCAGACTGAACACAGGCAGATTCTAGTAAGACAATACAAAGAAAATCTGCACAACTTTGGGACTGGAATGAAGGCCTTTGTTTTACTTTGAGGGGTGTGGCCGAGACAGGGTCTTGCTTTGTTTTCCTGACTGGCCTTGAAATATGTAGCTCAAAATGGCCTCAAACTCATGGTAATCTAATCATGCCCCACCACCCCTGGCCATGAAGGCCTTTAAGTACTTAAAAAGAGGACAGGCCTGGCATCGGGTGCCTGTAATCCTAGCATTTTAGAAGGGTGATGCAAAGGATCATGAATTTGAGTCCAGTCTGGCAGTTTAGAGAGAGTATACTCAAAGAACAAGGGGCTGGAAATGTAGCTCTGTATGAAGGCCCTGGGTTCAAAACCAATCCCCCAGCTTGAAACACCGTGAACTTTTTCCACAGGCTTACAGCACTGACATAAAAAAAAAAAAAAAAAAAAAACATGGCGGGGGGTGGGGTGTAAAAAAAGAAAACACACAACTGCCCTTACAGAACAGGGCCAAGGATTTAGCTTGGTGGCACCAGGTACCTGTTTGGCAAGCTTGTTGTGAGTTTGATCCCCAGTATAAAAACAAAACAACAACAACAAACAATTTACAGAATATAGCCATGTTTTGTGACATGTTTGTAATCTCACCTACCCAGGAGACTGAGTGAGTTTGAGGCCATTGGGGTCTGTATACACAGTGAGTTCAAGGCCAGTCTGAACTACATAGCAAAACTTGTCTCAAAGAAAAAGAAAACAGCAAAAGCCAGCTACAGTGGTATGTTGCTGTATTCCCAGCACTCAGGAAGCTGAGGCAGGAGAAACACTGCATTCAAGGCCAGCCTTGCCTACACAATGTGTTCAAAGCCAGCCTGGACTACATACCAAGACACTGTCTCAACAGCAACAAAAAGATAATTAAAAAAACAGAAAAAGATTTTTTAACACAGTGTTCAGTCCTTAAAAAGCTAAACTTCACCAGGTACAGAAATAGTCTCAGTTACTTGGAATGATGAGGCAGAAAGGATAAATTCAACCCCAGCCTGGGCAATCTTAGCAACTTTGTGAGATTCTGTCTTAAAAAAGAGAGGTAGAAGGCCAGGCATGGTGGCTCATGCCTGAAATCCCAGCACTTGGGAGGCTGAGGCAGGAGGATCACTGAGAGCTCCAAGCCAGCCTGGATTACAAAGTGAGTCCAAAGCCAGCCTGAACTACATAATGAAACCCTGTCTCAAAAAAAGAGGTGGAGGCTGGCAGTGGTTGTGCATGTCTGCCATCCCAGCACTTAGGAGGTGAGGCAGGAGGACTGCCATGTGGTTGAGGCCAACCTGAGCTACATAATAAGACTTATCTCAAAAAAATAAAATAAAAAATAAAAAAGCATGGAGATTTAGCTTAGTGGCATAAGTGCCTGCCTGGCAAGCGCTAGGTTGTAAATTTCAATCCCCGATACCAAAAAAAAAAAAAATTTTTTTTAAATAAATAAAAAAGCAGGGGCCGGGGATGTAGCTCAATGCAAAGACCCTGAGTTCAATCTCTAGCACCATAAAAATAGACAGGGTTAGGAATGTAGCACAGTGGCTGAAAAGTCCCAGGTTAAATCCCCAAACTAAAAACCTAAATAAAAACTGAAATGCAAGTTTTTATTAAATAAAAAATGAAAATCAAGAAAAAAGTACAGAAAACAATCCACAGATGATCTAACTACTGGCACTAGTTGATAAGGACTGCAAAATGGGACTATGGGACTATGGACAGGTGTGGTGGTGCAACCTGTAATCCTAACACTTGAAGCTGAGCAGGAAGTTTGAGACCTGAGCTACATACTAAATTCACTACTGGTTTGGGCTACAGAGCAAGACCTGTCTCAAAAAAACAAGAAAAGAAGAGAGGAGAGAGAAGAGAGAAGAGAGTGAGAGTATGGTTAGCAAATTAAAGAAAAACAGAAGGGAAGCACCATGCATGAGGCCAGCTAGGCTACACAGTGAGTTTAAGGCCAGCCCTCACTACTTAGCGAGACCCTGTCTCAAAGGAAAAAAGAAAAAGGAGAAAAGGAAAGGAAAGTGAAACTACAATCAACTAGGTTAATGAGTGGCTTGTTAGCCTAGCACAGGGGGGTATTTACTAAGGTTGAGTTAACTAAACTGTTTCATTACAGTAGTAAAGAAATGGGTCTGGAGAAAATGAACTTGTTTAAGATTAGTATCTTGGTGAAAACAATTGCACAGCAAACTGAGAATATTGGAAGCAAACACCAGTAGTCAATTTAAAAACAAGGCAAATGATGTTGAGTGGTTTTCCTTGGCTCTAGATGAGTCAGCATATGTTACTGATGCTGCTCAGTTGCTGTTTATGTGAGCAGTCAATACAGAGTTTGAAATGACTGAAGAATTAGCCTCTATGAGTGTTTGTCTAGAACAACTACAGGCTAGAATTTTTTTTTCAAATCATGCAATATTTTTTATTTTTGTGCTTAGGTTATTTCACAAAACACACTATTCTTTATGTTCATTCATGTTGTACTAGAATATTTCCAAACTTGAGAAAACAATTCAGTACAACCTAAAGTGATATCTGCTAAGCAGCATTACAAGCAGTATTCATAAAACGTGTGGAACAGAGAAAAGCTTAGTTGGACAAATTAAGAAAATCTGTGAAAATATAAAAACTCAGTGAGTGTTTCAAGCTTATAGTTTGTTGTATTATTCATCAGCAGATACTTCACAGAAAAAATTTGAATTTATCATCTATAAATAACTAGTATAAACAAGAGGTAAATTTCATTTACTTTAGTGTATTAAACCATTAGTAGTTCCCAACTAGAAGCTGCATAACTTGGTAGTAATAATGTTTTGTTGCTGTTTCTTTTTTTTTTCTGAGACAGTCTCACTATGTATTATAGGCTGGCCTTGAACTAACTATGTATCCAAGACTGGCCTTAAACGCTGTGATCCTCCTGCCTCAGCCTCTAGGGAGGAGGATTACAGGTATGCACCACAATGCCTGGCTTTAATTTTTTGAGCTCAGAGCCAAGACAAACTTCTCTGGAGACTTATTTAAGTCTATTACAGAACGCTAAATGGCTTTGGAAAGTAGCTTTTGCAGACTTTCACTCTAGTACTGAGGACTGCACCCAGGGCCTTCACACTAAACTACTGAGTTGTTCAAACTGGTTTTAACTTGCCATCCTTCTGCCTCAGCCTCCTAGAGTGCTGGGATTACAGATGTGCACTCCCACACCAAGGACAAATCGGTGTTTCTTACTAAAATTGTAAAACAAATAGCATTTATGCAAAACACACTGTAGTAAGACCTAAGCTATTTGGAAACATTGTCTAATGTCAAACGGTTTCAAATACTGTGCAGTTCAAAAATAATGCGATGTGAGGTATTCCCATCCTAATTTGCTAGGGATGTTATTTTCTGAGATCAACCTATACTTTTGGTTTTAGTTTTTTGAGACAGGGCCCTGCCAGATCAGGCTGCCCTCAAACTCACAGCAATCCTCCTGCCTCAGTTTCCCAAGTGTTAAGATGATGGGTGTGTCACCATAACCGAACTGAGTTCAACCTATAGTTACACCATTGTTTTTTGGATCTTCAGCTAAGTGCAAAGGAAATTTACATAAGCTAAAACCCAGCTAACTGTACAAGTGAGGACCTATCATCTAACCTCCAAACAAAAGTGGTCAATTTGTACTATAATGACCCTATAAAATTTAATTTGCACTATAAAAGGCAAATTTCAAGAGGTATCTAACAGAATTCTGTAATTCTACAAATGCCTTCCAAACAATAAAAATCTCAGTTAAAATCAGATGCCAGGCCAGGCACCATGGCACATGCCTGTAATCCTAGCACTCAGGAGCCTAAGACAGGGGGATCTCTGTGAGTTTCAGGTCAGCACAGCTACAAAGTAAGCTGAGGGCAGCCTGAGATGCATACTGAAACCCTGTCTCAAAGACAAAAAAATAAAATAAAATAAAATCAGATGCCTGTATTTGGTAGTACAATCTGTGTGAAAAGACATTTCCAAAGAGGAAATCTCATTAGAGATCAACATTAGCAATACATTTTGATGAAAATGAATAGTAGCTTTATTAGTTACATGAAACATTACCCATCCCCTCAAAATTAATTCCACTCTTCTCAACAGACCTGCATCACAAAAAACTATTATTTATACTGAATTTGTCCATAAAGACATAATAGAAATTTGTTTTCTCATTGTAATATAAATGACTATCCTCAGCTACACAGTGAGTTCAAGACCAGATTGAAATATACAGTGAGACAGACCATCCCCCCTTGCTGAAAAAATAAAACACAAAATAGAGAAGCCAGGTATGGTGGTACATACCTGTTCACTCAACTACTCAGGAGGCAAAGGCACAAGAATCTCAAATTGCATGCAAATCTGGCTTATACAGTAAGAAACAATCTCAAAACAACAAAACAAAATAAAAACATAAAAAAGGGTGAGGATGTAACCTGAGTTATAGTAGTTGCCTAGAGTGAATGAGGCCCTGGATTCAATTTCCAGCACTACAAAACAGAACTAAACCTAACTAAACTAAACTAAAAGATAAACAAAAGAAATATACACACAAAATGAAGTCACGATGTAATCTAACAATACAGACATCATACAGATCCAGCGTAAAGAAAGAATGGGGACATTATATACAAATCAGTTTATATAACTTCTCAGTAATTAGCAACAGTAATATTAAGATATTGAGACATTGTATAATGTAGGGGGAAAAAAACAAATAGGCCGGGGGTAGGGGATATAGTTCAATGGCATAAGTGCCTACCTGGCAAGTTACAAGGTTGTGAGTTCGATTCCTGGTTACCCACCTCCCAAAAAAAACAAATGAAAGTCACTACTAATGAAGATATTCTAATTATTATGCTATGCCCTGTCCTTAACTCAGAAATTTTTGATATGGAAAAAAGACACAGAAGTAATATAGGAGATTAACCTCCCCCAAAAAGTCTATTTGTGTTTGTGTATGTTTACATCACCCCAACTCTGTCCTAAGAATAGTAACTCAAAGCATATTATTTGTATTGGTCCATTTTCTTTTCTTTTTTTTTTTTAAGAGAGAAAGAAAAGAAAATTAACAAGACAAAATAGAAAAAACAGGGGCTGGGGATTTAGCTCAGCGGCATGAGCGCCTGTCTTGCAAGCATGTGGTCATGAGTTCGATCCCTGATACTTATGATAAAAAATAAATAAATAAATAGTTTTTTAAAAAAGAATAGAGTTCGAAAAGAAGAAAAAATTAACATCATATCACTAGCTCATACATTACATCTTGTTAACTTAATAGTTGTTAAAGTTACAAAGTCAAAGCATAAAAACTGGCTAGACACTCAGACAGTAAAACTCTTCTGTTCAATGATCTAAAAAAAAGCTCAATAATATGGGCATCTATTTTACACATTATATATACCGTTATATACTTGAGAGCATTTTCCTTCCCTTTCACTTTTACAATATTATATTTGTATTTTTATATCTATTATACTTTTTGTATACCATTATTCTGTCTTATTAGTAAATGCAATATTTACTAATGTGAGTCTTATTTCACTAATCAGGAATTTTCACTTTTCTCATCCACCCTGCAGTTGATGGGCATTTTGGTTGTTTCCAAGATTTAACTGTCACAAATTGTGCTGCTATGAACATGGGGCACATATATCACCATCCATTTTCTATTGCTATAACAAAATATCTGAGGCTGGAAGGTAGGTATAAAAGAAGTCAATCTGGCTCATAGTTCTGGAGGTTAAAGGGAACGGCAGTGGCATCAACTCATGTTCTGGTTGGCATCTCATGGTGACTCTCTCATCACAAATGAAAGATCACATGGTAAAGGGTCATAACAACCCTCTCAGAATAAGGAACCAGGGTTCCACAAGAACCATATTAATTCCTTTGAGGTGAATGCCTCTAATAAGTTAATTACCTTGTAGTAAATTCCACCTCTTAAAGGTTTCACCATGTTTTAATACTGTCCCTTTGGGGACCAAGCTTTTAATACTGTACATGAATCTTTGTGGGGTTTTTTTGTTTTTTTTGGTACTGGAGGTAGAACTTGTGACCTCGCAATTGCCAGGCAGGTGCTTATGACACTGGGCTAAATCCCCAGCCCCAGTACATGAATCTTTGGAGGACGAACCACATCCTAACCACAGCAGCATCACCATAGCCCACATTAGCTTCTCCAAATACCCATTTCCCACTAAAATTAAGGTATTGTGGGGAAACAGTAAGTTACAAATCTGGTGCAGGAAATGTAGGCAATAAAAATGAATACTTGGCCATATCAGGTAGAAAGGATGCACAAAATGTTACCAGAAATGAGGCACTGAGGAGCCAATTTCAGGACACTCCAATGGGCCAAAGATAAGACAATTTCCATTAAATGCACCTAAATCCATGAGCTCACCATCTATCTATCTATCTATCTATCTATCTATCTATCTATCTATCTATAGATATGTACATACACATTCTTAAAATAGCTGGTTCTCTGTGAAGCCCTACATTCAACCACCACCCCCCAAAAAAAGCCGGACGTGGCAGCGTATATCTGTAATCCTAGCACTTGGAGGCTGAGGCAGGAGGATCGTTGCAAGTTTGAGACCAGGCTGGGTTACAAAGTGCACCCAAGGCCAGCCTGAACTTCATGGTAAGACCCTGTCCCAAAAAGACAAAAAGGGGGTGGGGGGCTGGTTTTCTTAGAGAATGAAAGGAATAAAGGCAAAGAATACAAATAAATGCTACTTTTTTAAATAAACTCTGTCCGTGGATAACTAAATAGTAAATAAGCAACAGCATCTCTTATCAAAAGCATTCATCTAACCAAAAAGAGAGCTAGATGTGATGACACACACATGTAATCCCAACATTTCTCAGAGGCTGAGGCAGGAGAACTGAAAATTCAGCCTCACTAGGGCAATTTAGCAAGACCCTATCGAGAGAGAGAGAGAGAGAGAGAAAGAGAGAAACAGGAAAAAGCTACTGAGAATAGTGCTCAATGTGCAAATCCTCTATCGTTCAATCCCCAATACCAGAAACATACTAGGTCCCAAATTTAACCCCCAAATCAGGAAGGAAGGAACTAAATTAGTGCATACCCAGGCACAGTGGCACACTCTTATAATCCCAGAACTCTGGGAGGCTGGGACAGAAGGATCACAAGTTCTAGAATAGGCTAGGTAAATTTAGCAACTTAGTCCCTGTCTTGAAAAAACTAAAAAAGAACTAGGGATGTAGCTCAGTGTGAAGGCCTTAAATTTAAACCCTAGTACCGCCTCCCCCAAAAAAGACAAGAAAACCAGCACACTTTATCATACATAAATTATACCTGTTGGGTATGGTGGCATACACCTGTAATCCCCGTAATTGGAAGGCTGAGGCAGGAGGATTGCTGTGAGTTCAAGGCCTATCTGGGCTACACACGAATTCAAAGTCAACCTTGACTACATAGTAAAAACCTTGTCTCCAAAAAAACCCATAAATCATACCTTAAATAAAATAAAGTACATATAAGACAACAAAAACAAAAAACTTCACAGAAGGTATGGAAAATAAAGGTGAGGTAAAAAAGTAAAAATAAAATGAAACCAGACAAAAAGATTTTTTTAACTAAAAGATTAATTCAGGCAAGGTCAATATCCAGAAAATGGGTACTCTTGATACAGGATAGCAAAGCTGTTTAGGAAAAAATATAATTGAAACAACTGAAGAAAATTTCTCAACATGAAAAACGTAAGTTCACAAATCAAAAGTACCTCCATATCCCCAGTAACACACACACACACACACACACACACACACACAGTAATGTGAAATTTCAGTATCTCAAGGACACAAAGATGATCTGACAAATTCCTAGAAGAAAAAAGTCTACATATAACGGGTAGGAATTTAGAATAACTTTGAATGTCTAACTGCAGCTTGGAAATATGCTCACAGAATAATGACCTCAAAATTCTGAAGCTAACCTAATTTCCAACACAGGAGTCTATATGATGCCAAACAATTATTCAAGTATAAAATTAGAATAAGGCCTCAAAAAAAATCCACCTATTATGCATATTTCTGCAAAAATATGCCATACCAAAACAAGAGAATAAACCAAAGAAGACACAAAATTCACAAAACAAGTATTCTTAACACAGAAAGAACAGGAAACAGTATTAAGTGTGAAAGGAGTGATCTTGGGGTAACAGCTATGAACTAGGCTACAGAAGATATACACATCCAAAATTAATACGTTCCAAGATTCTGGTGGGAAGGTAAAATGATGTAACCACACTGGAAAAACCAGCAATTCTCCAAAAGGATAAACAGTTACCACATAACCTGTCAATTTCTAGATATACACTCATGAGAAATGACAGTATGCCCACATAAAATATGTACATGAATGTTCGTAGCATGACTCATTAGTGAGCAGTGCAAACAATCCAAGAAAATGTTAATGAGACTGAGAGTACAGCTCGATGGCACAGTCCTTGCCCAGTATACAAAAATCCCTAGGTTCAATCCCTAACAGCACCAAAACACAAACCAGATGCCATGACATTTGCCTGTAAGCTCCACATACTCAGGAGCTTGAGACAAGAGGACCCAAAATTTAGGCCAGCATAGGCAATTTAAAGCAAAACTTTGCCTCAAAATAAAATAAAATGGGATAGAAATGTAGCTCAGTGGTAGTGTGTTGTCCAACATGTATAATAACCCGGGGTTGGATATTCAGTGCAAAAACTTTTTCTTTTTGAGACAGGGTCTTGCTGTGCAGTTCAGGCTGATTTGGAGCTCACTTTGTAGTCCAGGCTGGTCTCAAACTTGCAACAATTCACCTGCCTCAGCCTGCTGAATGCTGGGATTACAGCACCGCACCACCACACCCAGCTTGAAAAAAAATTTTTTAAAGCAATACATTAACAAGGAAGTAAATGCAAAAGAACCAGCTAAAGAAATACTGCTTCTCTTGGGGTGATAGAAGTGTTGAGAAAGGATGTGGAGGACTGCTATTCTACATTGTGAAGCTATTTTTTCCTGTAACCTGTGACTAGCAGTGCTAGGGACTGAATTCTGGAATGCTCTACTACTGAGCTACATTTTCAGCCCTTTTTCACTTTTTGATTTGAGACATGATTTTGCTAAATTGCCCAACATGCCTTCAAACTTGTGATTCTGTCTCAGCCTCCCAAGCAGCTGGAATTATAGCTGCACATCACAACAGTGGGTCTGGATTTCAGTTTAAAAAAAAAACCTCTGATGTAGCTCAATGGATGAGCCTTGCCTAGTATTTGTGAGGCAGAGTTCAAGCCCTAGCACCATTTAAAAACAAAAAATTTAAAAGTCTATTGGAAATTGGGAAAGAGCAGAGTACAGTGGTAACTCACCTGTAATCTTAACACCCAGGAAACTAAGGTAGGTGGATTTCAAATTAGAGGCCAGCCTCAACTATATAACAACACTGTCTCAAAATCCAAAATAGCCAGGCATGATGGTGCACACCTATAATCCTAGCTCTCAGAGGGCTGAGGCAGGAGGATCACTGTAGGTTTGAGGCCAACCTGGGATACACAGTCAATTAATATTTGTTTATTATATATGAGAAAGAAAACCACATTAATGGTTTACACAGGGCCTAAATCTTCTCTAAATGGTAAAGTATTACCTAAGAAGCTAAAACGTTCAGCTTTGCCAAGCTTCTTTGCCAGGCTGCTTCATCAGGCTGAGCCAGGAGAATAGCCATGAGTTCTAGGCAGCCAGCCTGGGCACCAGCTGGCCTGAACTACATAGCATGACCATGTCTCAATCAATCAATCAATCAATCAATATTTAAAAATAAAATATTCAGTCTAGCAATACTTTCTACTGAAGTTCTCATTTACAAAGGGAAACATTTCTGACTTGGTAATACATTAGATGTAGTCTAAAGCAGTGGTGGTGAACCCATGGCATGTGTGATGCAACCAGTCATTATTACAGAAAACTCTAAAAGGTTCATCATTATCGCTCTAAAGAAACTTCTTTGTCTGAACAAAAATAAAAAACTATTAACTACTCATTAAAAAATATGGTAAATATGCCAGGCATAATGGCAGATGCCTGTAATTCCAGCATTCAAGAGACTGAAGCAGGAGGACCCAGAGTTTGAAGATAACCAGAGTTACACAGAGCAGCTGTCTCAAAAACACACACACATACACACACACAATACTATAAACAAAAATCTTTGGAATTACAAATTTCGGTCAATATTTCATAGGTGTGTATATTTTACAATGGAATAGGGACATACTTAAGGGCAGAAGCTATGCTTGAGGATAGAAAGTACATTAACAAAACCAAACAACTTATAAAGGGAGCCAGGGATGTGGCTCAGTGGTAGAGCATATACCTAGGATGCATGAGGCCTGGGGCTGGATCCACAGCACCAGAGGAAAAAAAAATCTAAGTGCTATAAATATCTTTGGAACATAAAGGCATTCTACTCATAAACAAAGCAATACCCTGAATCCCAGAACAAGAACCCCAGGTCCTATACTGTAAAGTGTGAGCTGGAGGTCAGAAATTATTATTTTTAAGTGTTCAACATGACTGTGATGCAGTTTAACCACTCATAAGATATGTCTTAGAACACTGGCTGCCCTTAGGTGTTATTCAAAATGTGTTTAGTGATCCCTATCTCCCTCCTAAACATTTTAAACCTATGGAAAACATGAAATATTGAGAATCCTAAATTACACTGAAAATCTGCCTTAGATTCTACTTTTCTTCTGCCTCTAACTTTTATGTTAATGGAGATTAAATGGAAACATGCTGTCATTCAATATCTACTTAACACTGGATATAACTCAGGAAAAAGAAAAAAATCTTTCTTCAGAAACTTTCATTTTGATTTTGTGAAAAATTATTAATTTGTAAGAAAAATCTCTAATGTGAACATTTTTGACCCCAAAAATCTATTTCAATGACATTATATACTAGAGATAAAACCAGATTACAATATTTGTCCCAAAGCTATAGTGATTATATGGCTACTCATTTCATTATTTCTTTTTCCCACTGGGATACAGCCTGGTTCTATGTTATCCAGGCTGCTGTTCACTTTTATGTTGAACTTGTGGGTTCAGGCAATCCTTCTCCCTCAGGCTTCCAAGTATCTGGGACCAAAAGTGCCTGACGCCATGCCCAGTTTTTTCTGTTTTTTCATTCTGCCCATGCTGGCCTTGAAGTCCTGGATTCAAGTGATCCTCCCTCAGCCTCCCAAGTAGCTTGGACTACTGTACAGAAACAGTTTTGTATCATATTTCATTTAAACAAGATGTAGTAGCACACACCTCTAATCCCAGGATTCAAGAGACTGAAGCAGGAGGACCACTCTTAGTTTGAGGCCAGTATGAACTGTACAGTGAGTTCAAGGACAGCCTGAACTACAGTAAGACTTTGTCACACACAAAAAAAAACATACACACAAACACACACAGAATATATATACATACATTTTTTTTTCCTTTAAAAGAATCAATTTAAGAACATATGCAGTAAAGTTTCCTGAAGCATTTTTTAGTATCAGGATAAAAAGTGAAACAAATATTCAATAATCAATACAAAGAAATTACAGCATATGCACTACATAGCAATTAAAACTTGCAGTATGGCCAGGCATGGTGGTATACCCCTGTAATCCCAGCACTCAGGAGGCTGAGGAAGGAGGGTCACTGCAAGTTCGAGCCTGGGCCACACAGTTCGAGGTTAGCCTGGGCCACACAGTGAGTTCAAGGTCAGCCTGCATTACATAGGGAGACCCTGTTGCAAAAAAAAAAAAAAATGCTGGTTTAGCTCAGCAGCGCAAGAATCTGTCCGGCAAGTGCAAGATCATGAGTTCGATCCCTAGTACAAAAAAAAAAAAAAGCAGCTACAGTACAGTAATTACCTAATGGAAGATGGGTGATAAATATAGTGGGAAAGTCAAAGAACTTGATCTTCCATCTCAACTAGTTCAGTAGAGGAACCACTGGAAACAGCTACTGGATATCTCAAGTCTAACTGGACACATGGCATCTTAGAAAACAGTATTAATCTATTCCTAAATATCTAGAAAGTCAGAAAACTTCAAGCATTCATCAACAGATGAATTAATATACACAACTTTTTTTTCTTTTGGTACCAGAAATCAAACTCACTACCTCTCACTTGCCAGGCAGGGGCTGTGTCACTGAGCTATATCTTCAGCATGGAACTATTATTCAGTCACAAAAAGCAATGAAGGGCCAGGGATTTAGCTCAACAGCATAAGTGCCTGCCTTGCAAGTACATGGTCATGAGTTTGATGCTAGGTGCCAAAAAAAAAAAAAAAAACTTGTAAAAAGCCATGAAAATTTAGCCAGACATGGTGGCACATGCCTGTATCCCAGCTCTCAGGAGACTGAGGCAGGAGGATCTCCAAGAGTTCAAGGCCAGTCTGGGATACATAGTGAATTCAAGATCAGTTTGAATTGCATAACAAGACCCTGTCTCAAAAGACAAAAAAAAGTAATGAAAATTTGATATATGCTTGAATACAGATGAACCATGAAATTGCACTAGGTGAAGTCAGATGAAAAAAGAAACACTGTACAATTCTACTTCTATGACATATCAAGAAATAGGCCAATTCATAAAGACACAAAAGATAACAGGTTACCAGGAGATAAAGGCAAGGGGTGATGGAAAGTTTTAGTATATGGGTTCAGAATTGCAGCTTGGAATGATAAAAAGGTACAGGAAATAGATTGTGGCACTGGTTATACAATATTGTGAATACACTGTTACAAAATTATACTCTCAAAAAATGGTTAAAAAAATCACCAGGTATGACAGCTGCACACCTGTAATCCCAGATTTAGGAAACTATGGCAGAAGGAATACAACAAGTTTCAAGTTAGCCTGGCCAATTTAGAGAAAACCCTGTCTCAAAATAGTAAAAAAGGAGTTGGGAGTCAGGCATGGGAAAGCCGTAATTCAAGCCTTCAGAAAACCTGAGGCAGGAAACGTTAGAGATCAACCTGGGCAATTTAGCAAAACTTTCACTCAAAATCAAGAACAAAGAGCTGTTGGTGCATGCCTATAATCCCAGCATTCGGGGAGGCTGAGGCAGGAGGATGGTTCCAAGTTTGAGACCAGCTGGGCTACAAAGTAAGCTTAAGGCCAGCCTGAGCTGCATAGTGAGACCCTGTCTCAAAAAGAACCCCCTCCCCGCCCAAAAAAAGAGGTGGATGCTCTTCAATATGAAGACCTTGGGTTCAATCTGCAGTACTTAAGAGGGAAAAGACTGGCAGAATAGTTTAGTATACAACACTTGTCTATAATGCTTCACCTCAAGGAATGGGGAGGGAGGGAGGAACTCAGTGTTCCCTCAATTCAGTGTGCCCAGCACAGCACACAGTTGTAATCCCAGCTGAGTAGAAGGCTCTGGAGTTTCAGGCTAGCCTTGGCAACACATCAAGACCCTATATCAAAAAACAAAGATGTGGCCTGGAAATACAGCTCAGTGACACAAGTGCCTGCCTGGCAAGCACGAAGTTGTGAGTTCTATGCCCAGTACAAAAAAAAAAAAAAAATGTGTTGGTGAAGATGCAGAGAAATTACAACATGGAAAGAAATGTAACGCGATATAGCTACTATGGTCCATTCTAGCAGTTTCTCAAATGTTTTTTTTAATATTGGTACCGGGGATCGAACTCACAACCACACACTTGCAAGTAGGCACTTATGCCACTGAGGTAAATCCCCAGCCCCAGTTTCTCAAGTATTCTTTTCTGAGGTAAATACACAAGAGAATATAGACAGATGTCTTCACTAATCTATACATAAATGAGCCGGGGGTTTAGCTCAGCGGCCTAAGAAGTGCCTGCTTGGCAAACACGAGGTCATGAGTTCGATCCCTGGCACAAAAAAAAAAAAAATACATAAATGTTAGTAACAATATTATTCCTAATAGCCAAACAGTGAAAACAACTCAAGTGTGCAAATAATGAATGGATAAATAAAACATCCAAACAATGTCACATTAATAAAATAAAAAGAACTGAAAGAACTAGCTGGGAATGAAAGCATATGCCTATAATCCCAGCACTCAGGAGGCTGGGCAGGAGAACTGCTACAAAACCAGGCCACCCAAGACTATAGACTCAGTGTCACAGTGTCTCAAAAAAATCAAAAGAATATTAATATTACAACATGTAAAGACCTCTTAAAACATTTTAAGAAGAGTTCTAAGTGTACCTCCATTTATGTGAAATGTCTAAGTCTACCCAGGAGGAAAAAAAATGAGTCTCAACTGAGCCTATAGAGATCAACCTGGGTAACAAAGTGAAACTTCATCTCAAAAAAAAAAAAAAAGACACTGAGCAGGGATCTAGCTCACCAGCATAGCGCCTGCCTGGCAAGCACAAGGGCATGAGTTCGATCCCCAGTACCGAAAACCAAAAGTAAGACATTGAGCTGGGCATGGTGGCATGCGTCTATAATGCCAGCACTTGGAAGGCTGTGGCAGGAGGACTGCCCTGAACTCAAGGCCAGCCTGGGCTACATATAGTGAGAACCTGTTGGTCTGCCCCCAAAAGGCACACACTGCATATGAAATGACTAGGACAGGCAACCCAGCCCCCCCATAAAGAGCCAAGGTGTTTGCCTATAATCTTGGCACTTGGCAGGCAGAGGCAGGACTGCCATAAATTCAAGGTTAGTCTGGGGTACAGCGATTTCAAGGCCAGCCTGGGCTATGTCAAAAAAAAAAAAAAAAAAAAAAGGCAATCTATAATCACTGAGCAAAAACTGGTATCTGCCTAAATTCAGAGCAAAAAATGAGTGGATGCTAGTAAGATTTATGTTCCTTTGTGAGAGATGAAAATAACATTTTTAAATTATTTAATTATACACTTGTGGTACTGAGTGAAGTGAGGGCCTTCACACTAACCAGCCCTTTTTTAAATTTTGAAGCAGGATCTTGCTAAATTACCAAGTGATCCAGGCTGGGCTTAAAATTTGTGAACCTCTTGTCTCAGTCTCCTCAGTACTGGGCTTACATACAGGGCTGTGCTACCACACCTAGCAGGAAATCTGTAAATTAAGAAAAAGTCTTTATTTTCTAGTACTAGGCTTGCATACTAGCTAGGCTGGTGCTCTATGACTGAGATATATCCCCAGGACTTTTGACTTTTATAAATTTTGAAACAAGGTCTCACTAAATTACCCAGACCAGCCTCTTGATTATCTTGACCTCAGCTTCAAAATTAGGTGGGGTTACAAGCACCTGGACCTCTTAAATTGATCTTAATCTAAACCAGGCATGGGGGAGGTGCTTGCTTGTAATCTGAGCACCCTAGGTGGCTAAACTAAGAGGATCACAAATTGGGAGTCCAGCCTTAGCAATCTGAAAGAAAGAAAAAAAAGACAACCTTGGCAATCTGAACTATAATAATGTCTTCTTCAATTCAGTATCTAGCTTTCATTCACTGATTCACTTTAGAATCAACCTTTTTTTTTTTAAATTCCCCCCAGCACTAGGATTGAGCCCAGGCCTCACACTGAGATACATCCCTAGGCCTTAATTTTTTTTTATTTACAGACACTCTTCTCACTCAGTCACTGAATTTCCCAGACCAGGCTGAAACTTGTCCCTTTTTGTCTTAACCTCCTAGTGATATTAGTATAAACTCTAAGTAACAATTTCTTACTGAATAAAGCTGATATTTTTAAATTAGTTCTATACAGAATGCAAAATACTTTTTTTTTTTTTTTTTTTGTACTAAGGATTGAACTCAAGGCCTTTGCACTAAGCTAGATTTCTTTCTTTTTTGTCTTTTTGAGACAGGGTCTTGCTAAGCAGTTCAGGCTGGCCTTGGGCTCACTTTGTAGCTCAGGCTAGTCTTGAACTTGCAACAATCTGCCTGCTCCAGCCTCCTGAGTGCTGGGTTTACAAGTGTGTGTGTGTCACCATGCCCCACACTAAGCTAGATTTCTAACCTATTTCACAGTTTTACACCAGCTCTGATAAATTGCTCAGGTTGGGCTAGAACTTACAATTGTCCAGCCTCAACCTACCAGAATGTTTGTTTGTTTGTTTGTTTGTTTAGCAGTACTAGGGAATGAACCAGGGCCCTTACACTTGATCTGCCACTGAGTTGAGCTGCATCTCCAGCTGCTTAAAATTTTTTATTTCCACAGGCTGGAGATTTAGCTCAGTGGCACAAGAGCCTGGCACAAGCACCTGCCTGGCAAGCATAAGGTCGTGAGTTTGATCCCAGTAACAAAACAAAACAAAACAAAACAAAAAACAAAAAATAAAAAATTTGGGGGCTAGAGATTTAGCTCAGCGGCATAAGCGCCTGCCTTACAAGCATGCAGTCGTGAGTTTGATCCCCGGTACCAAAAATAAATAAATAAATAAATAAATAAATAAATAAAATATTTTATCTTGAGATCGAATCTTTTTAAATTGCCCATTAAAGTATTTTTTGGGGGGGAAAGGCTGCCCAGACTGGCCTCTAATTTGCAATCTTCCTGCTTCAGCCTCTCAAGTAGTTTTACAAAAATCTGTCTTAACTCACTTATACAGTTGTATGTGAAACAGCCCAAAGGAAATTTAGGAACATAGAAGAATTAAAACTTTTAAATATAACCTCCCGGACAGGCAGACTTCAGTAGTCCTAAACTGAATTTTGAACATTCTCTGTTATTTTCCAGTATTCAGACTAATATAGAGTTAAGAAAATTTTTTGGCCTCCTTTATCTCACTTGTCTGGGTTTTTCTGAAACCTTAGAAACTAGGACTTACGTGGCCAGGGATTTAGCTCAATGACATAAGCATCTGCCTTGCAAGTGTGCAGTCCTGAGTTCGATCCCCGGTACCAAAAAAAAAAGAAAAAGAAAAAGAAACCAGGACTAGTAACGTTGTATTAAATTAAAAAAAAAAAGTGCTACATTGGAGCTGGACCTAGTGGTACACACTTGTAATCCCAGCACTTGGGCAGCTGAGGCAGGAGGATTACCATGAGTTTGAGACCAGATAAACTAGCTATACAGTGAATTCAAAGTCAGTTTAAACTACCTAGCAAGACCCTGTCTCAAAAAACTAAATTGGAAAGAGGGGACAAAACATTTTATCATGATGGATAGTTCTTACACAGTACTGACAAATGCTCTAATTGGCCTTGAACCTTGAAAAGCTTTGCTTTCTATTAACATTTACAATTGCATCAGTAGCCCAGTGTGGTGACACACCCTTGTAATCTCAGCACTTAAGAGGCTGAAGCAGAAGGACCACCAAGAGTTCAAGGCAGCCTAGCATACAAAGTGAAATCAAGGCCAGTCTGAACTACATAGCATTCAAACAGTAAATGGCTTGAAAAACCTGAAAAATACATACATACATACATACATACATACCCAGAACATTTCAATGGAAGGCTGTCTTAAAACTAAGTCACAAGTACCACCTGGCTGATGAAAACTATTAAGACTTCACAGATTCTAAACCAGGTGCAGTGGCACACTCCTGTAATCCCAGCATTCAGGGAGGCTGGGGCAGGAGGATCGTTGCAAATTGAGACCAGTCTGGGATATGAAGTGAGACCAAGGCCAGCCTGAACTGCACAGCGAGACTCTGTCTCAAAAAGATAAAAAAGGGCCAGAGATTTAGCTCAGCGGTATAAGGGCCTGTCTGGCAAGCATGAGGTCACAAATTCAATCCCCAGTAACAACAACAACAACAAAAAACTTCATTGATTCTAAAACACATCTCAATTTTAAGAGAATTTAAGAGAACTGGACACGTAGTTCAGTGGCAGAACATTTGTCTAGCATGCACAAAATTCTGGGTTCAATTTTTAGCACTTTGAGAAAAAAAATGTAAAGATGTATTAGGGATACTGCTCACTGATGGAATGAATATTTTGCATGCTTTAGGCCATGGGGTAGACCTTCAGCATGAAAAGGAAAAAAAAAAATCTAGGAATCTACTAAATAGAACATACTATACTATCCTCTACAAAATACAAAGGTGTCGTGTTTGGCTTAAATTAAAACATAAACTGAAACTTTATTTAGTGCGCAAATCCTTTACACACTAGCTGTTTCCATGTATAACTCTGACTTAGTTTTACCCACCACTAAGATAATTTCTATTTCCAGAAGTGGTAACAACTAAATGCCTTAAGAGAGACTCTTAGAACTTAATTGATAAAGGATATCATAAAAAGAATGACTTTCTAGGCAGGCATCTCCAATCACAGTATTCAAAAGACACAAGCAGGGGAATCATGTTAGACCAGACTTGACAGGGAGACTTTGGGCAACACTGAGAGACCCTGAATCCAAACAAACAGATAAATTACTTTCTTAAAAGAACTGTTGCAACTATGCATTGAGAATTACACAATCAGAAGCTGGGGTTGGTGGTGCCTGTAACATCATGATTCAGAAGGCTCAGGCAGGAAGATTTCAAGTAACAGGTCAGCCTGGCTAATATAGCAAGACATAAACTTTTCAGAAAGAGTTGAGGTCAAGCATGGTGGCACATGCCTGTAATCCCAGCACTCTGGAAGGCTAAGGCAAAAGAATTTCAAGTTCAGTGTGCATCTAGCCTGGCCAATTTAACAGTTTAGCAAGACCCTATCTGGGGGAAAGAAAAGGGAGTTGGGAGGAAAGGCACAGAAATGTAGCTCAGTGTGAAGGCCATGAGTTCAATCCCCACTACTACAATGACAAAAATCTCAAAGAAAAAAGCATTACAGTCACACAATATGCTATCATCTTAAGGACTGCCAGGTATGAAGATTAAGTCTGGGATTTCAGTGGTAGGAGAAAGAGTAATAAAATAGAATCATTTATTCTAGAATAAACGAAGCCTAACAAATGAGGCATAGCCTTTCTTTTAAAATACACACATAGGCCAGGGATATAGCTCAGCAGCACAGGGCACAAGCGCATGAGTTGGCTCCCCAGTACCAAAAAATAGATAAATAAATGAAATAAAATAACATACATAACAAATGAAGTTTCTTTAATACGTTTGTATTAAATTTGACAAAGAAGTGCTGAGTATATGACATACTTTTTAACTGTTAGTTTGGGAGTTTCTAAAAATGAAATACATCTTTATTTCACCACCTCGACCAAATTATTGAATAAAATAAAAACTAAGAAGGGGGGGAAGGAATGTATAAACTATTAAGATGTGTTATACATACGTACTGCAAACAATAAGAACTAATTTAAAAATCTAATTAAAAAAATAAAAACTACAGAAAGTTAACTACAACACTTTAAGCTTTTGGTACTGCTTAAATTTTTGTTATGCAGGGCTGGAGGTTTAGCTCAGTGACATAAGCACCTGCCTGACAAACACAAGGTTGTGAGTTCGATCCCCAGAACCTTAAAAAAAAAAAAAATGTTATGCATACCATGAAAAAGGCACTCTTATTGTGGGCAGTGGCACACACCTGTAACCCCAGCACTTAGGAGGCTGAGGCAGGAAGATCACCATGAATTCAAAATTGTTCTGGGGTACACAGTGAATTCAAAACCAGCCTGAAAAGCATGAGAACAGGTCTCAAGCAAAGAAACAAAATGGTACTCTGATTTTCTAGAGTACCATCATCCTTTTAGGTAAATAATGCAGAATTCCAAGTAGGTTCTATTCCAAAGCACTTACAATTCCAATCATTATGAAGAAAAAATAGCCAAGTGTGATGACTCATGCCTGTACTAATTCCCTGAGGTAGGAGGATTGCCACAAGTCTGAAGCCAGCCTGGAGTACATAAGGCAAGCTCAAGGCCAGACTGTACTCCAAAGTGAGACCCTGCGACCAGGCATGGTGGCGCACACCCGTAATCCCAGCACCCGGGAGGCTGAGGCAGCACGATCACTGTGAGTTCAAGACCAGCCTAAGCTACAAAGTGAGTTCAAGGCCAGCCCAAACTGCA
Organism: Hydrochoerus hydrochaeris; assembly: GCA_004027455.1. NCBI lineage: Eukaryota > Metazoa > Chordata > Mammalia > Rodentia > Hydrochaeridae > Hydrochoerus > Hydrochoerus hydrochaeris. The sequence continues at coordinate 33,810 of PVLA01009397.1, read as the reverse complement.
CAGAGAAACCTTGTCTCAAAAAGAAACAAAACAAAAAAAGTGAACTTAGGGCTGGGGATATAGCTCAGTGGCATAAGCACCTGCCTGGTAAGTGCAATGTCCTGAGTTCAATTCGAAGGAAGGAAGGAAGGAAGGAAGGAAGGAAGGAAGGAAGGAAGGAAGGAAGGAAGGAAGGGAAGGAGAGAAACAAAGAAAAAAGCAAACTTATTAAATGTCTTAAATAACTACTGTATTGTTCAGCAGTAATACAATAAAATTTCAACTTGTTCCACAGGAAATCAGTTCAGAAGTTCTGCATCCTAAGCCATCCTGCTTTCAGTGACTGACTTCTGGAGGAAAAATTCCAAAAAGCAAAGAAATTCACAAGCTCTCTCAAGGAGACCCAAGGTACTGAACTAAAAGCAAAGCCAAAAAGATTTTACACTGTACAGAAAATACAGAGGAAAATATCTTTGTCTATCATACACTCTTAAGAAACATGATTTAGAAATTATTAAATAACCAAAAGCAGGGTGACAGGCCTGTTTCCAACACAGACTGGTTATAGCAGACTGCTGCCAATCATTTCATGGTGCAAAAAGGTCTACTGATATCTAAAAGTTAAAGGAGTTAAACCATACTAGGAAAAACTTAGAAGAATGACTGCCAGTCCTGCTACCTTCAAACAATTATGCCAAACACAGAAAAAGCTTCATTTGAAAATAATTACACTAACTATTCAAGGACTGATATTTGACAAAGGAGAAGTATGGAAAACTTTGTATTAATTGCAGCTGTAATGGATTACAATAAAAGCCTTGTTTTAAGACAAAAGCAGTCAAATAATAAAGTGACCATAAATTTGCCCTTTCCAAAGAAAGTACTAATAAGATAAAAGGCAATACGGTAAGAGAAAAAATACAAGAAAACACAACAACAAATTTCTCACATAGAACTACAACATAAACCCTGCTTTAAGAATTGTCATAAAACTTTTATGTGTCAGAGTTAAATGAAAAGGGGCTGGGAATACAGCTCAGTGGTAGAATGTGTGTAAGGCCCTACCTCAATTTCCCAGCACCAATTAATAAAGAAAAAGAGATAAACGTTTTTGAGTGTTAGATTAAGAAACCTAATATATACATCAATAAGACGTTTTACAGATTTTAGTTAAAAGCCTTTATCTTAAATTCACATACATTGTAGGAAACCCTTCCATTCTACCAATTCCAAACACAGGTTTTTCCACAATTCCCAATTACTTAGGCAAAAATATTACAATTTGCAACTCATTATTTTAGGTTTTGTGTTTGTTTTAAACAAATTGCACTGGAGTGAGGTCATTCTCCCCAGTATCCATTTGCCTCAACTATGTTGTTTCCAATATTTTTTGGGAATTAAAACTTTATCCACTGAAATTAGACTTTGCTAAACAATGCTTTGCTAGGAAAGTCAGCACACAAACTCCATTCAACACAACTAATATTCCCAGTATCTATAAAACTCATATTCGACCCTGAAGAATACACCTTAACATTGACACAGCAATATTTTTTGAATCTGTCCTTGTTAATTACTTGTACCCTTAACAATAATTTTAAATATATGCATCTAAAAAGTATAGTGTATATTGACCATAAAACATAAGGCTTGGTAAAGATACTGCCCTTATATAACATTGTAAAAATGTGTTTTTACTAGGTATTCAGTGACTATCAAGTGTAAATATTAAACATTCCCGTATCAATGCCAATTTCTACAAAGTTGACCCAATTTAAGGCATGAAACTTTTTACCTTTAGAAGGGTAGAAGACAAGAGTTAAGTAATTCAGTAGTCCTAAAAATACACATCACAACTACATGACTAAGATACTCATGTAAAACTTGTGCCAAGATAACCCCTCCCTTCAAAACAAACTAAAATTGACTCACTGGCCTACTTTACTTAATTTTGGAAATTAAAAAAAATGGATTCCTAAGCACTCATTTCCTCTACAATTTAAAATATTTAAATCTTCAATCTGGGATTCCTTGCTGTGAAAATGCTAAGTCAAAACAAAAGGGAAAAAAACAAAACAGTATCTCCAAGTCAGCTACCTACCCTGAAGTTTAAGAAATAAAAAGAAAGAAAAACCTGGACACTGTAGTTATTTTTATAACTACTGTTCTAAAATCATACAAAACAATAGAAACAATATCTACGGTCACTGCCTAAGGAACAATCCCATCCAGAGAAACCATCTCACCTCGGATAACACTTCATCTGTGAGACGACCCTAGGAGTAAACCACCTGAACAAAAGCTTTCAATTTTGTCTCCCTAAAGTGAAAAACTATCAATCACCCTACAAGACAAGTTCCACCCTTTTGTGAATGTTTTTACGTGTATAAAAAAATGCTAGCAAACTTGGTGGAGTGAGGACAAAGGGCATTTTGAAAGAAGCACTGACTGAGGTAAATAGAAAACTAGGACAGAAAGGGCTAAAAGTTCCCTCAACTGGTTAAAGACAAGAAAACGTAAGCACCCCTTCCTTCTTTTTAACTACCTCTAGGGTCCTCTTCATTACCATTCACCGAAATGCAAAGTTGGAATTACCATTAACCAAAAAAGCCCCACGAATCCTCAAATGTCAAGAGCATGGGCAGCCCAAGGAATGACAAGCTACTTCCCCTCCCCCACCCCCACCCCCCAAAAAAGAAAAGTCCAATCCAATAAGTGCAGGTCACTCTGCCCTCTGGGGCAGTTCCAGCCTGCGTAGGGAGGACTCAGAAGTGAGGGCGACCGCGGAAACAAGACCACCTCTTTTTCCACACAACCTCAGCTGGGGAAACAAAACAAAGAGCACTCCCTCCCCGGCAGCCACTAGCTCAGCAGAGAGGCTTTCCTATTTCCCGGAGTAGTCTGGCCTCCCGCCCCCGCCCCATGACAAAGAAAAGGGACTCGGTGAGCGAGTCCTTCCTGGCTCGCGGATGGGGGAGGGGGCTGCGAGGTGAGGAGCCCCCCCCCCGCGAACCCGCGCTCACACGCTCAGCCCCGAAAACAGCCCCAAAGCGGTGGGGAGCCGAGGCCTCGGCGGGGTAGGCCGGGCCCGGAGGGGTGGGGGTACCTTGAAGTAGCCGCCTTCGTAGAGGGTGTTGGGGGGTCCGAAGATGGCCACCTCCCAGTTGTAGAGGTCGGACTCATCCACCAGGGTGATCCGGAAGCCCTCCACCGGTTCCTCCTGCAGCGATTTCAGTTCCAGCATCAGGGCCTTCTGCGAGCTGGTCATCTGCTGCTGGGCCATCGCGGCGGCAGCGGCCGTGCCGGGCCGGGGCCCCAGTCCTCGCGAACCGGCAGGGCCGGATCAGGCCCCTCCCTCCCTCCCTCCCTCGCTCCGCTCCGCTCCGCTCGCGCCGGGCCGCCCCGGGCCCCTGCCTTCACACCCCCGGCGGGCCGAACCAGGCCCCAGACGGCCCGTGGGCCCGCCCGGGTCCTCCTCACACGCGACGCGGGCCGGCGGGCCCTTCCGCTCACACTCGGGCGGGCGGGCGGGGGAGGGACGGGGGAGTTTGGGGAATTCGCTCCCGGCCCGGGCTCCCCCCCGAGGGGGCCTCCACTTGGGTAGGGAGAAGAGGTGGAAGCGGAGGCAGGCGGCCGAGGGCCGGCGGCTGGAAGGAGAGGGGCAGAGCCCGCCCGGGAGCGCCGCGCTAGCTCGCCCTCTCGTTCTCCTCGGGGGCCGCGGGGCCGGAGGGCGTGCGGACTGGCGGGGGAGGGGTACACGGGGGTCTCGCGGCGGCGGCGGCGGCGGCGGCGGCGGTGGCGGCGTGGGGGGAGGGGCGGAGAGAGGAGCTAGAACGCCTCGCGCCGCGGGAGCGACGGAGCCGAGAGGGAGGGAGAGTGGCAGGAGGGGCGCGCCGGGCGGGGCGGGAGGCGGGCGCGCGGCTCTGGCTGCTGGCGGCCCGACGCGCGTGCGCACGCCCCGCCCTCCCCTGCCCGCATTACCCCGCCCTTCTCCTCCTCCTTCCCCTTCTCCTCCTCCTTCCCCTTCACCGCCTCCTCCCCTCCAGCCGGCGGGGTGGCGGAGCTTTGTGACGCCGACGTTTGTCCTCCCCCCATTAAAGCCGCAGTAGGGATGGAGGGTTGGCTTCTGGGGATTGCTTGGGCCTGGCTAAAGGAAGTGTTTTGATGCCGCGACTCCTGGGGCGTGCCCCGGAAGAGAATTCAGGTGCTAGAGCTCATAACACACCATATATGTATCCACGGGCCCCTCGCAGCCATCGTCGGGCGAGCTCTAGTCCTTTACAGGCCCCTCCCTGTGACACCCAGTCTGCTGTCCACGTCGTAGGTGCTTGATTGCAAAGAGCTGAGAGCCCGGAATGGTGGCGCGTGCCTGTAACCCCAGCACTTAGGAAGGCTGAAGGGCTCGGATCACTGCAAGTTCGAGGCCAGCCTGGGCTACAAAGCGAGACTCTTTTTCCCAAAGTGGGGGAAAAGTGCTAAGAATGTGAGTCTTAACGGTGCAAACAGGCGCTCCATATATCTCTGCGGCAGACCCTGATCTCTGGACAGTGTGCCGCTGGACGAGTCACCCACCTTTAAGGGGGTAGTTTCACAAAGAAGAACCTGAGGAAGGCAGATAAGCCAGCTCTTACTTCCCTCATTAACTGCAAAGAGGAAATTGGGAGGAAAGGGTAAGAACTAATTACTAACCAGGCTTGACAGCACACTCCTGTAATCCCAGCACTCTGGGAATCTCAAATTCGAGCCCTCCTTAGGCAATTTGGCGATTTGGCAAGACCCTGACTCAAAAAATAAAAAGGGCTGAGGAGGTAGCTCCGTTTGTCAGTGAGTTTTGGGGCGAGTGTCCTGGCTACACCTCAGTTTATCCTTTTATAAAATAACATACAGTGGTATGACTTCGATCTTCTATAAATCGTTCCAACCTCAAAGTGAGCGACGTTTGAAATAATCCTGTCTGAAGTGAGATGCGGAGACAATTTTCATGATTTAGGACACTCCTTTCAGGAAAGCATGACCTATAACTGCCTAAACTCTAAACTTTATCCTAGTAAAGCCAAGATATTGTGAGCAGTACATACAATTTAGGGCTAGAAAATATCTTGGTTCCAACCCTGGCAACGTGGTACATTTTTTATTTCTTCCTGATTCATCATCAGCTTCTGTAAGAGCAGGTTAAATTAAGTGACTGGTACATGATAAGTGACCCATAAATGGAAATGTTACAGAAATAAAAGGCAGGCATGATGGTACTCCCTGTAATCCCCACACTCTGGGAGGCTGAAGCAAGCACATCCCAAATCTGAGCCTAGTTAGGGAAGCTTTCTGATTTGGCCAATCTTAAAATAAAAAATGGCTGCAAATGTACCTTGGTGTGAGGCCCTACATTTAATCTCTAGTACCACAAAATTAGGCCTAAAGTATTTATTTATTTCCCCATGCTAGTACAATTTGAACTAATCACTCAAGATGGATACTTTATATTTTGAAGCTGAAATCAACAGCAACGCTAATGGGAAACCAGACAAAGCATTGAATTTTATTTATGTATTTATTTATTGGTACTGAGAATCGAACTCAAGATCTCATGCTTGCCAGGCATGCACCATTCCGCTGAGCTATATCCCCAGTGCCAAATCATTGAATTTTATTTTTTCTTAGGTTTGTTTGTTTGTTTTGGGAATTGAACTCACAACCTACCTGGTGCTTGCCAGGCAGGCACTATGACCCTGAGCCATATGTCCACCCAGTACTGAATTTTAAATGCAGACTTTTGAAATAAACTGTTTGGCCAGGGGTATAGCTCAGAGGCTCAGTACCTGCCTGGCAATGGCAAAGTCCAGAGTCTGGTTCTTGGTTCCAAAAAAAAGTTTTCTTTTCAGAACTAGATTTAGGATAGCTAATATTCACCCACAAACTATTATTATATGTACTACTGTTCTTGTGATAATAGAGAATTTTATTTTTATGGCAATTGATATTGTGAGAATACATTTAGTCAGTTGGGTTTTATAAATCCTGTTATGCATGTCCTTGGAACATCTTTTCCATATTCAATGTTTGTAGTTGCAAAGTTTATTATAAAAAAATCAAGAATAAAAAATTGTATTATTTTTACTGAATAAATTTATCAGAATGTGTAAAAAACATTAATTAGAAAAAATTTTTTTAATTAAAAAAACATTAATTAGGCCTATCTGCAATCTAAATAGCAAGTTTTTATTTTGGTTTGCTGTTTTGTTTTGTTTTGTTTTGTTTTGTTTTAGAGACAGGGGTTCTCTAAGTTTCCCAGTGTGGCCTCAAACTCATGATTCTCTGGCTTCAGCCCCCAGAGTGGGATTGTATATACATTCCAACATGCCTGGCAATACATTACTTTTAACTGAAATTCACGTTTAATCATATTTCCTTTAGTTTAAACCAGTGCCCTTTTCCTATTCTATCCAAACTACCAGTCTACATTTAGTTTTCTTCTTTCTTTCTTTCTTTCTTTCTTTCTTGCCTCCATCATGTTTCCCTCTCTTTTTTTTTTTTTTTTTTTTTTTTTTTTGGTATGGGGGCTAGCTTTGCAGTGCAGGCTGGCCTCAAACTCACAGCAGTCCTCCAGCCTCAACCTCCCAAGTGCTGGGGTTATTGGCATGTGCCACCATGCCGGGCCTCTAACCCTTCTTGGTTTTTTGGGTTTTGGTGTTGGTTTTTTTTTTTTTTGGTACTGGGGATCGAACTCACAACCTTGTGCTTGCCAGGTGACACTTACACCGCTGAGCTAAATCCCTGGCACCCTTCTTTTTTTTGACAATTGTTAGGAATATAGTCAAATACTTTGTATATACTTCATCAGGTGAGATTTGTCAAATTTTTTTTTTCTCATAAGACTGGGGTTATATACATGTACATTCCCCATGATGAATGTAACTATTATACGCTGGAAACATGTACTAATACAAACTTTCTTAAAAGACCAAGGTTAGAGCCAGGTGTGATGACATACTCCTGTAATCCCAGCATTTGGGAGGCTGAGGCAGGCAGATCCTCACAAATTCAAGATCAGCCTGGCTATAAAGTGAGCCCAGAGCCAGCCTAATCTGCATAGTGAGACCCTGTCTCAAACAAACAAACAGCCTGGAGTTAGAGGGTGTTTAGGGTAAAGATCATAGAGGTAAAATACCATTTTTATTGCCTATCAAGGGTACACAATAGAGCAATATGACTCAGCTCCATTGATGTTGACCTCAAGCACAGGGCTGATGTAATAATATGTTAGGTCTCTCCACTGTAAATTTATTCTTCCTGTGCCCTTTTCTACCTTCCTCCTTTTTTGGGGGAGGGGTCTCACCATGTAGCCCAGGTTGGCCTTGAACCTGAGGTGGTATTACTTCCTGCCTCAGCCTCCTGAGTGCTAGGATTACAGGCCTGCACCACCACAGTGGGTTTACCTTCTTCCTTTCTATGCTGTACTCTCTGGAAGGGAGTTACTGTATACAATCCACAGTTAAGAAATGTCTCTCTGCTTTTTTTTCCCCATAAATTAAGTCTAAATACTTTAAAGCATCATTGTTTATTCTTCCTATCTAGATCTTTATTTTTCCTATCTAGATCTTGAAATCAAGCTCCACTGGAATGACAGTTGCCCTCAGAGGAGGGACAGCATCTTAATCAACGTAGCCCCCATCTCAAAATGCTGATGGATACTTAGTTTGATCTCTTCCTCCATCACTCAATTTAGGACAAGAAAATTGCCAACGTGGAAATGTGAGAAATGATGTTGACACTTTTAATAGCAAAGCTGTGAGTAGACAAATAGGCAGAAAATTCCTATTCAAAGTATTTCATCTGAGCCAGGCATGATAGCACATACCTGCAATCCCAGCACACTGGTAGGTTGAGGTAGGAGAATCCCATGAGATGGAGGCCATCCTGGAATACATAGTAAGAACTTGTCTCAAAAAAACCAAAGGAAAAAAAAAAAACCCAAAGCATTTCATTCATGTAAACACATCATAGCTCCGCCCTAACTTATAAGATGATAGAGCTCTTACCTAATCCACTGGAACACATACCTGCCACTCAGACCTGAAGCTGCTTCCTTAGCTCAGATCAACTCAGTGACTCAGACTAAGTATCCACTGGGGACATAATCCTAAGGCACAAGGCTGGCAGCTTGCCGGAGATGAGTTCTGTATTCAATGATTGCCATTCCACAGAACTAGCTCATGTCCACTTATCCTAGTCAGTAAGATATTATTAGTAAGCTCCAACTATGTCTGATTCATCCCTGTATCTCACAATCAGCACACTGTTTGAAGAGTAGACACTGAGTTACTGTTCTCAGAGACTGGCCCAGAGCAAGAAAATAAGCAGTTGACAAAACAGCAAATTGAACCTGACCGCCCACTCCAATGTCTAGGCTGTCTCAGGCACGTAGTAGGTGTTCAAGACTATGACGTATATAACTACATACCAGGCACTCCGATGTTTGTCACACTGTAGGGGCTCATAACGTATTTACTGAAAGAATAGTCGGAACAACTTCCTGAAGCTTTCTGTGTTGTTCATTTCTCATAATTACAGGTCTAGATTGAGTTGATTGATTGGTGCCCTCTTGTGGTAAAGAAAATAATTCTTACCCTGTATAAATCTGCCTCATTGGGTCACCCAGGATACTTCTAAGGAATCCATTACCTTTTTATGCCAGAGAAAAGATATGGAAATCTTGGTAAGATAACAGGACAGGTATTTTCTTCAGGAAGATTAATTGTGAACTGAAAGAATGAGCCTTTTTTAAGAGTCCAACATTTTTCTCATTCAACATGTTAACAAGACTTGTACATTGACCTTAGAAGCTGCAGGTTTCCTCTAACAATAAAAGCTAGGGCCAGGGATCTAGCTCAGTGGCATAAGTTCCTGCCTGGTAAGCATGAGGTTGTGAGTTTGATCCCTGGTACCAAAAGAAAAAAAATAATAGCTAATATTATTGCTTGATGTGGTTATTCATGCCTGTAATCCCTGTACTCAGGAGGCTGAAGCAGAAGGATCACTGTGAGTTCAATGGCAGCCTGGGCTACATAGTCCAGGCCAGCCTGAACTACATAGACAGACCCTGTCTGAAAAATAATACAATAATAATAGCTAATATTTACTAAGAATCACTGCCAGGAGTGAGTTCCTTATGTGAAAAATCTTATTTAATTCTCACAGAAATCCACTGCATAGTCACCAGTAAAATATTCATTTTCCAAATAAAGTAAGGCTTATAGAGGTTAAAAGTTACCCAAGGACCCTTTGCTACTAAATGCCAAAACCTGGAGATAACCTCAACCACCCCACTTCACTGTGACTGCTTTCACGTGACCTCTGTGTAGTCATGGTCATAGTCTAACGTGTCTGCAGAATATGCCTAGCATAACACTCTTTGTGTGTGTGTGTGTTACTGGGGATCGAACCCATAGCCTTGTGCTTGCCAGGCAGGCGCTTACACCACTGAGCTAAATCCCCAGCCCTAGCATAACCCTCTCAATACCATATTGCAGATATTTGCTCACTTCTTCCAGCCCCTGAGGTACTCTTCAGAGAAAAGAAGCATTAGTTCCTTCCTCCATTCTTTCATTCAACAAATATATGAATAACTCTAATGTGAGCCTCTATGCCAGGGATACAGTAATGAGACAGAAGTAATCGATCCCTGCCATTATAAGCTTACATTCTAGTGGCTGATACAGAAAATGATGAAAACAAGCAGTTAATAAATATTATTATTACATGTTTTGGGAGTACTGTTGAAAGTGATTAAAGGTGTGGCTAAAAGCAGTATGGCAAGATGCAGTTTTAAATGGGGGGAAAGTCAGGAGGAAACTGTTCTTTTCTGGGTGAAGGTCAGAGGGACAGCATCTTGCTAAGTTTCCCAGGTGGAACTCAGAGTCTTTCAACCTAATCCTCTCAAGTACTGTAATTACAAGCATTCACCTATGCCAGTCTGAAATTATATTTAAATACATAAAAGAAGCCTACCCTGGTGGTACACACCTATAATCTCAGCCCTCAGAAGGCTGAGGCAGGAGGATTGTCACAAGTTTAAGGCAAGCCTGGGCTACATAGTGAGTTTAAGACCAACCTGAGCTGCATAATAAGAGCCTGTCTCCGAAAACAAAACATATAAGCTCCTGCCTGACAAGCACAAGGTTGTGAGTTTGATCCCCAGTACCAAAAAAAAAAAAAAAAAGAGAGAGAGAGAAAGAAAGAAAGAAATTGACCACTGAAGTGGGAAGGCAAGAGTATTTTTCCTTGTTTCTGTTTTTTTGTTGTTCGGGTATTTTTTGTTATTTGTTTTTTGAAACAGGGATCAAGCTCATGACCTTGTATTTAGCCAGGCAGGCGCTTATGCCGCTGAGCTAAATCCCCAGCCTGTTCACGTTTATGGTTTGTGACCCAAGTCTTATTTAACTTACCCCCCACACCGCTTTTTGGTCTTTTTGGAAAGTGTTTCATTATATAGTCTAGGCTTGTCTTGAATTCACTTTGTAGTGCAAGCTGGCTCACAGTAATCTTCCTGCCTCAAACTCCCAAATGCTGCGATTATAGTCCTGTGCCACTACACTGTTTAACTATTCTGGGCACCAAGCTCAAAGCTTGACATCACTTGGATGTCTATTATTATTATTTTAGGTACTGGAAATCAAACTCACAACCTTGCCTTTGCTAGGCAGGCACTTATGTTGCTGAGCTATATCCCTAGCCCCCCTATTACTATTATTATTACTATTAATATGTGTACGTTGCTAGGGGGTAAACTGAGATCCTGTCATAGGCAAAAATACAAGCTTTGCCACTGAACCCATGTGTGAATTCTTGACTTTTTTTTTGGTTATTCATTTAAAAAATTTTTTTTTGTCTTTTTTGAGACACGGTCTCTCTATGCAGTTCAGACTGGCCTTGAGCTCACTGTGTAGCCTAGGCTGGTCTTGAACTCACAATGATCCTCCTGCCTCAGCCTCCTGAGTTCTGGGATTACAGGCGAGAGCCACCACGCCTGGCCTGGTTATTCATTTATTAAAATAGGGTCTCATTATATGGCCCAAACTGTCCTTGAACTTAAGACCCTCCCTTCTCAACCTCTCAAGTACTGGGATTGCAGGTGTGCACCAATACACCTGGCTGTCCTTTCAATGTTTCCGTGTTTAAAATTTAATAATAAACGTTGGGCATAGTGGTACAAGCTTGTGACCCTAGCACTCAGGAGGCTGAGGCAAAAGGATCGCTGAGAATTTGAACCTAATCTGGACTGTATGGCAAGACTGTATTTTTTTGCTTTTTTTTTTTTTTTTTTGAGACAGGGTCTCGCCATACAGTTCAAACTGGCCTGTGACCCAGCTTGCACTACAAACTCACTTTGCAGTCCAGACTGATCTTGAACTCTCAATGATCCTCCTGCCTCAGCCTCCCAGAACTGGGATTATAGGCATGCACCACCACGCCCGGTTTGAGACCTTGTTTCAAAGCACCAAAAAAACCCCTGTTTTGGTACCGTGAATCAAACTCATGCCCTCACACTTGCCAGGCAGGCACTGTGCTGCTGAGCTATATCCTTGGCCCCTCAGCCCAATTTTTTAAAAAATCATTTTTTATTTTGTTTTGAAACAGAGTTTTGCTGTGTAGTTCAGGCTGGCCTCAAACTCCCTATAATGTTTGTGTCTCAGCCTCCTGAATCCTGGGATTATAGCTGTGTGCTACTACTACCGGCTAAAATTTAGTAACAAATTTTCAACACTTGTGAGGCTGAGACAGGAGGATCCTTGAGTTCAAGGATCATATGGGCTACATAGCGAGCTCGACAGTAGCCCGAGTTACATAGCAAGACCTTGTCTAAAGAATCCACAAATACAAACATTATTTAATATTTTAATAAGTAAAAGATGATGAAAAACGTTTACCATAACTACGCACAAGATGGCAGACTAAACCTGCCTTTAAAGACGGAAAAATGAGTAAGTGCAAGCTACCTTTTGCAGGTAGGAATGACAAGCCCTGTAAATACCTCAAGGGCAGGCGGTGGAGGAACAGGGGAGGAATCACTAGCGTAAATAAACAAACTCCCACCAGAGGGCCTGGGTGAGCCCGCCCCGCAGGTTTGGCCCTCATGAAAAGGAAGTGAGGAAAAGGAAGGGCTGGTCTGCTACCTACCAGCGGGCTTCCGGTCTAGTGTCGCAAAGAGGCCGTAAAGCAGAGAATATGGTTTATCCCCGCCCACAATGGGCGACCCAGAGAAAACTGACCAATGGTGAGCTGCAGAGCGGACTGCAACCCAATGGCTCTGGAGCGGGTGGAGTTCGGAACTGTGCTCTAGCTGTTTGAGGCCTGGAGCCCGGCGTTTCTGCGCACGTGGTGAACTACGTTGTGTAGACTGGGCTTGAGTGTTGGAGAGTGGCCTGGCTGGAGTGATGGGGCCCGCCTCTGCTGGAGAACACCTGCGCCGAGCGGCTGGCGAAGCAGAGGTAGGTTGAGCCAGCTAGGAGGAAGAGAGCCTTAACGTGAGCTCCCTAGGCCGCAGAGCCGGAGATAGTATGTCTGGTCTGACAGCTGTCTGCGAAGGACCACCAAAGCGGCTTAAACTGCAGAAGTTCCGTTCCCACAGTCCTAGCCGAGAATACTAAAACGGTCTGGGGGTGCTAGTGGAGGGCGACCCGGCGAGACGTGCTTAGAGTGAGAGTGGAGAAGGCATTTGAGAAGTTCCAGAACTGTATCCAAGCAGACGAAGAAACTTAGAAATTCATGGAACTTGAAAGTAAAGGGGTTTGGGCATTGCTGCAAGCTTGTGTGGTCAGGAGGACAAAACAGTTCAAGGCTTTTTCAGTAAGGCACTGTGTACTGTTTTTCTAACTTATGGCTATTTTGCATTTTACCGAATATGACTCCCACTCACAGGAGGGTCAGAAGCAGGTGAAGCTTTACCCACAACCTTTCATGGTGGGACGTTAGGCAGCAAATGCTAGGGACCTGAGACTTTACTACATTGGTTTCTCCTTTTCTGGCCACAGGTGATGGAACCAGCCCTGGAAGGCACAGGCCAGGTGGGGAAGAAGGTGTCTTCAAGAAAGCGTACAGTGGCTGGGTCCCCAGCAGAGAGCCTCCTGCAGCCTGTGAAGCTCAGCCGGGAAGAACTGTACAAGGAGCCTACCAATGAAGAGCTGAACCGACTTCGGGAAACTGAGATCCTGTTCCATTCCAGCTTGCTTCGTTTACAGGTGCTGTTGCGTAGCTGGAGTTGGGCTAAAAGGACTTGGCTGAGACCCTGAGGCCAATGGATTCTCCCTTATCCCCCTTACAGGTAGAGGAGCTACTAAAGGAAGTAAGGCTGTCAGAGAAGAAGAAGGATCGGATTGATGTCTTTCTGCGAGAGGTCAGCCAGCGTATCAAGAAGGTGCCCTCAACTGAGGAGACAGAGGTGAGGCAAGTGGCCTGGGGAACTGGAATGTGGGGCCTTCAGTGGTGAGCTAGGGAACTCATTCTTACTGTAAGAAAGCTAAACTGTAAAGATTTGCGCTTCGTTAGACATGTACATATGGCAGGAGGTTTAGCTCAGTGGCATAAGCACCACCTGTCTGGCAAGTCTGAGGTTGTGAGTTTGATCCCTGGTACAAAAAAAAAAAAAAAAAAAAAAAAAATGTAGATATGTTTGCTTCTCCATGTTTGTTTACTCACTTTTCAGGATCTCAAAAAAACCCAACATAGTTCAGGCTGCTTTTAAACTCACTATGTAGCCCAGTTGGGCCTCAAACTCAAGGCAGTCCTGCCTCAGTGTCCTGAGTGCCAAGATTACAAACATGCAGCAGCGTGTCCATCTAAAAAGTATTTTGAAACACAGTCTTGAGTTGTCCAGGCTAGGGTCAGGCTTGTGAATCTCCTGCCTCAGCCTTCCAGAGTGTTGGGATTATAACAGTGTGCTGGCTCATTGAGCTCTTTTTTTTTTTTTTTAAATTTTATGTTAAGACAGGGTCTCGCTGTGAGACAAGATCTTGCTGCATGGTTCAGTCTGGCCTTTAACTCATTATGTAGCCTAGGCTGGCCTTGAACTTGTGGTGATTCTCCTGGCCCAGTGTCCCAAGTGCTAGGATTACAGGTGTGCACCATCATACCTGGCTAAGAATAGTTGTTTTATTAGTGTGTAACCCTGAACGCCTTGCTTTCTGGTGCATCCATTCTTGGAGATTCCAGCTTTAAATTCACAATATCAGAAGCAATGACTAGGATGTCACAGCTTGAGATGTACTTAAAACCGTGTTTCTGATAGTCTCTGTGTTCTTGGGCAGTGACAGTGAACCTGTGGTATGCACGTTTTTAAGGCAAAAGATGTTAATAAATTGTTATTTCTAAACTAAAAACCTCAGTATTTGGGTTTAGTTGCAGTGTTAGTACTTTGTGATAGGTCAGTGGGTTAGGGGATAGTTCAGGCATTCACCTCTAAAGAGTTCACCATCGGGGCCGAGGATTTAGCTCAGCAACATAAGCGCCTGCCTGGCAAGCATGAGGTCATGAGTTCAATCCCTGGTACCAAAAAAAAAAAAAAAAATTCACCATCACCTGTTGTAGGGAATCAGTGCCATTTACATAATACAGCTGGTCTCAGATTTGTATAAGGAGATAGAAATGATGATACTTCTTTCATGCTCAGTTTTGTTGTTGTTTTTTGTTTGTTTTTAGTACTGGGGATTGAACTCATGACCTTGCATGTCCAGGCAGATTCAGCCACTGAGCTAAATTCCTGACCCTCATGCTCAGTTTGTAGTAGTTAATCCACACGTTTCTTTTGTACTGGAGATTCAACCCAGGGCCTCAGGCTTTCTAAGTAAATTCTCTGCCACTAAGCTACATACATCTCCTTCCTTTTCTGTGTTTTTTTTGAGACAGGGGCTTGGTGTGCAGTTCAGGCTGACCTCAAACTCACTAGGTAGCCCAAACTGGCCCCAAACTCACTGTGGTCCTCCTGCCTCAGCCTCCCAGAGTGCTAGGATTACAGGCATGTGCCATGGTGCTATTTCTTTTTGTATTTTATTTTGAGACATTAAATTGCAATTTGACCTTGAGGTCACACTGCTTTCTTGGCTTCCCTAGTAGCTGGACTATAGACATGTGCCGCCATGCTTGGCAACCCAGACGGACTTGAAGGACCCTATCTCAGCAGCCTTCTCAGATTTTAGGGGTTCTCTAGTCCGAATGTTTGGGTTTTTTGGTGACAAGATCTCACTGTTTAGCCCCTGCTGGCTCCAGACTCATGATTTCCTGCCTCAGTCTCCCATGCACTGGGATTGCAGGGTTCTTCTACCATGTCCCACCACATTTGTAGATGAGATGCTGTAGTAGTGGCCCCAGGTCTGTGTCCAGTAACGGCAGAGTGGACAGTGTTTTCCTTCCCTGTCTTATTTTAGCAATGGTTTTCTCATTGTGCAGGTGGCAAATCCATTAGAATAAAGAAAATGGTATCTACGTGAGTTTGGCATTAGTATCAGCATGTGTCACTCTCTCCCCACAGCTTATTGACCAGGCATGGCTCCCAGCTGGGGTTCAAGTCCCCCTCCACCAAGTGCCCTATACTGTGAAGGGCTCTTTCCGCTTCTTGCCTCCAGTCCAGGTCACTGTTGTGGGCAGCTACCTTCTGGGCACCTGTACCCGGCCCAACGTCAATGTGGATATGGCACTGACTATGCCCAGGGTAAGGTTTAGGGTTTGAGGGTAGAAAACCTAGTACCTGACCACTTTCTAATTCCTGGGTCACTCTTCAAAATACCACTTGATCTGATTCTAAATCAAAAGAGCAGACCACCACGGTCATCTTCAGAGTGCCCTGGGTGGGCTATTGGGCAGTTGCTGCCCTTTTGGAACATTTCTTCATTTGAGATTCACCACCCCCCCAATCCACTTTATTTCAAGTATTTAAAAAAAAAGAACAAAATTTCAAAATACATCATTTAGGAGGTTCATTGAGAATTGAGTATGGTGTTGCTAGCCTTGGCTCAGGTTCTCTGCAGTCCGAGAAGCACCAGGGCTCCCACCCTGCTATTTCTTCTGTGCAAACTCTGCAGGCATTTATGTGCTGGCCCTCTCTCTCCTTTGGCCCTCTCAGGAAATCCTGCAAGACAAGGACCTGCTGAACCAGCGCTATTTCCGAAAGCGTGCACTTTACCTGGCCCATTTGGCTCACTACCTGGCCCAGGATCCCCTGTTTGGCAGCGTTCACTTCTCCTACACCAACGGCTGCCACCTGAAACCACTGCTACTGTTGCGGCCACATGGTGGGAGGTGTACCCTGGGCTGAGGGCACGGATTTGGAGGGAGAAGCACAAAATGCTCTGGTCTAGGAGAGTAGGAGTGAGTCTCAAGTGAGAGGCACGAGGCTCCAGTTTGAAGGGCAAGATAGGGCACTCACATTCTGAGGTGGGAAGGCGGGGTCCTTGAGTGTAAGAAGGGTATAGTGGGGACTTCTCTGCTTCTAGGAGCTGCAGGATCTCAGTGCTTCCTATCTCCACCCAGGAAAGGATGAGCACTTGGTCACTGTGCGCCTACATCCATGCCCTCCACCTGACTTTTTCCGCCCATGTCGCTTACTGCCCTCTAAGAACAATGTGCGCTCCACCTGGTACCAAGGACAGAGTCATCTGGGGGATGGTGAGCAAGCGTTGGTGTTGAGTAGTGCTAGAGGGAAAGGGAGCGGTGATTTCTCATTTCCCACTTTCCTTTTTCCTCCTACAGGGAAACCAGAACCCCCTACCCCTCACTACAACACATGGGTCCTGCAGGATACAGCTCTGGAGTCCCACATGCAGCTGCTTTCAACTCTGCTGAGCTCTGCCCAGGGGCTGAAGGATGGTGTGACACTTCTGAAGGTCTGGCTGCGGCAACGGGAGCTGGACAAGGTGAGTTTGGAGTGGCCCAGCCTCCCTGCCTTGCTGTGTGGTGGGCTGGCATTGCGCTCAGACCTGTTCCTCTCTGTCGCAGGGCCTGGGTGGGTTTAATGGATTCCTTATCTCCATGCTGATTGCCTTCCTCGTGTCCACACGCAAGATCCACACTACCATGAGTGGCTACCAGGTCCTGAGAAGCGTCTTACAGTTTCTGGGTGAGGCAGCTTAACTGGGGAAGGCCAGGGGCTCTACTTATCCCAGGAATCCTTTGATTACTTGCTGTCAGATGAAGAGGCAAGTTGTTGCAGCCACCAGGCCAAGAGAGGGTGTCATTAGGGCTGGGTCTCCAGCCAGGGAACTCCTCCTGACACCCTTTTTTGGTTTCCTCCAGCCACCACAGATCTGACCGCTAATGGGATCAGTTTATGTCTCAGCTCAGATCCCTCCTTGGTGAGTAGAGGAAAGCCCCAATCTGTGCCAGGAGCCCCGAAGGTAAAGCCCAACCCTGATTGGTTTCTCTCTTCCCTTCAAGCCGGCCCTGGCTGACTTTTACCAAGCCTTTCCTGTTGTCTTCCTGGACTCTTCAGGGCGGCTCAACCTCTGCGCTGATGTCACTGCCTCCACTTACCACCAGGTACCCCTGGGCCCTAACTCCTACATTCCCTCGGTACCCTAGCTCAGACTGTTTGGGCAGCATCAGAGCCCCAGAAACTCCTCTGTAAAAGTGAGGGCAGGCATATGTCCTGGTCTGAGCCCTTGGGTCAAAGAGGGGTACAGTGATGGACCCTTCTTACTCTGTGACCTCAGGTGCAGCATGAGGCACGACTGTCTATGGCGCTGCTGGACAGCAAAGCTGATGATGGATTCCAGCTGCTATTGATGACTCCCAAACCTATGGTCCGATCTTTTGATCACATCCTGCAGTGAGTTTAGGGGTGACAGGGTATGTTGGTGGGTCTTGTCTTCCTGGGGCAATGGCGTAAAGGTCCTTAGGCAGATGATCAGACTTTCCAAGGAGGAGATGGTACACTAGGCCGACATACTTTGATACCTCTTTGTTCTCTGTCCCTCTAGTGTCCGTCCAGTGAGTCGCCTGCAGGCAGCATGTCACCGGCTGAAACTCTGTCCAGAACTGCAGGACAATGGTGGGGACTATGTCTCAGCTGTTTTGGGCCCACTAACTGCTCTCCTGGAGCAGGGTCTGGGGACCCGACTGCAGCTGCTGGCTCACTCTCGGCCCCCAGTCCCAGAGGTGATTGGGTACAGGATGGGGAATGAGTGGGCCTATCTAGGGTTCTAACGTATGGAAAGGGCATGGCATCCCTCTTTCCAGCAGCTGGATGGTGTTTCCCTTCTAGCTAGACCGGGGGATTCTTGAGTTGAGCTCAACTTTTTTATTCCCTACAGTGGGACATCAGCCAAGATCCACCAAAGCACAAAGACTCTGGGGCCCTGACCCTGGGATTGCTCCTCCAGCCTGAGGGACTGACCAGTGTCCTTGAGCTGGGTCCAGAGGCTGACCAGCCTGAGGTGAGGAGCCCTAGGATATATGTGGGAAGGGGGGCGGCTAATGGTCATACTGCCTATGTTGACACCTGTCAGAGGTTTCTGAAGCACCCTGCCTGCCCGCCTTCCCACCTTCCTCCTTTTTCTTCCTCCCTCCCTCCTCCCCTCCCCTGTCCCTCTTTTTCCCTCTCTCCTTCTCTTCCTCTCTGTCTCTTTCTCCTTCTCTCCCTCTTCCCCTTTTCCTCCACTGCCTCCTCCTCCTGCACTCTTCCCCTCTCTCTCTCTCTCTCTCTCTCTCTCTCTCTCTCTCTCTCTCCCTCTCCCTCTCCCTCTCCCTCCCTCTCTCTCTCTCCTGAGAGGCCCTTACAGGGGTAGTATGTCTCTTTCTGTCTTCTGAGATAGGGTCTCACTGTGTAATTTAGGCTGACCTCAAACTCATGACAATCCTCCTGCCTCAGCCTAGTGAGTGCTGGGATTACAGGCATTTGCCACCACATCCAGCTAACCTTTCTTTTCTACCATCCCTTGCCTCTCCTCAGGCTGCTGACTTCCGCCAGTTTTGGGGATCCCGCTCAGAGCTTCGGCGCTTCCAGGATGGAGCCATTCGAGAAGCTGTGGTCTGGGAGGCAGCCTCTCTACACCAGAAGCGTCTTATCCCCCATCAGGTGGTCACCCACCTCCTGGCACTGTGAGTGTTGGCATCGGCACACCAGGAGGCAGCCGTGGGCTGGGGAGCCTTTTAGAAGGATCTAGCTCAGCTTTGGGGGTTTGTAGTTTGTCTGCTGGGATATAGCCCCTGAGGCACCACTGTGTCTGTCTCTTCAGCCATGCTGACATCCCAGATACCTGTATCCACTATGTGGGAGGCTTCCTGGATGCCCTGATCCAAAGGCCGAAGGAGGTAAGGGCTTTGGGGTCAAATCTATAGACACAAATGGTGTTCTGTCAGGTTGCAATTCCTGGGGTGGCCAGCAGGGGGAGTGCTGGCTCCACTACTTCCTGAGCCAAGGTAGGATCCCAGGCCGTGCTGTGCTTACCTTCCTGTGTTCTTTCCCCCACAGCCCTCTAGCACAGGGGAGGAGGCCCTCACAGGGGCAGTGTGTTGCTATGATGACCTTAGCCGTCTGCTGTGGGGGCTGGAGGGTCTCCCTCTGACTGTGTCTGCCGTTCAGGGAGCCCACCCCGTGCTGCGCTATACGGAGGTATGGTACAAGGGGGCCCTTTCTGCTTGGCTGCTCCCCAGCTCTGCTTCAGTCCCTTACGTGTCCTGCCTCTGGACACACTCAGTCCTAGGCATCTTGCTCAGCACCCCTCTTCCACAGGTATTCCCGCCAGCCCCAGTCCGACCTGCCTACTCCTTTTATGAGCACCTCCAAGAGCAGGGCTTGCTACTGCCCCGGTCAGATAAACCCTGCCCAGCGTATGTGGAGCCCATGACTGGTAAGAGGACTCTTAGCAGCAAGAACAGGGCAGTTCTACGCCAAGCTGCAGCGTAAGACCTCTTGTTCTTCTCCCTCAGTGGTTTGTCATCTGGAGGGCAGTGGTCATTGGCCTCAAGATGCTGAGGCGGTGCAGCGGGTCAAAGCCGCCTTCCAGCTGCGCCTAGCAGAGCTGCTGACACAGCAGCACGGACTGCAGTGTCGTGCCACTGCCACACACACTGATGTCCTCAAGGTCAGGCAGTGCGGGGCAGGGAAGCCCAAGAAAGAGGCTCTGGGGATGGCAGGGTGTATAGGAAGAGACCTGTGGGCACTGGGCTGGGGGCGGGGATGTAGGTGGCAGAGCCACCCAGGTCCCAGCTTGGTGCTCACTTCCTACCCCGTACTCTCTTGCAACAGGATGGGTTTGTGTTCCGGATCCGGGTGGCCTATCAGCGGGAGCCACAGATCTTGAGAGAGGTGCAGAGCCCTGAGGGGATGATCTCTTTGAGGGACACACCTGCCTCTCTGCACCTTGAGAGAGACACAAAGCACTTGCCCCTGCTCACCAGTGCCCTGCATGGGTATGCTTTTCCTGTTTACCGGACTTCCTGTTGCTCTGGGAAGTCAAGTAGTATAGTATGGGTGTAGGTTCCAGCATCGTGGTCCTGCCACTTTCAGTGGGTTTCCCTCCAGGCCTTTTTCTCATCTGTAGGGTTGACTTTTTAGGCATTTATTAGGATGATGTGAGAAAATGTACATAACACATTAGCACAGAGCTCGCATCGGCTATGGGCTGAGTAAGCAGTAGCAGTGCGGCTAAGACAGAGATCCTGAGCCCTGAGTGCTGGAATCTCACTGCTGTTCCTCTTCTATCCCTAGACTCCAGCAGCAGCACCCAGCCTACTCTGGTGTGGCTCGGCTGGCCAAGCGGTGGGTGCGTGCCCAGCTTCTGGGTGAGGGCTTCACTGATGAGAGCCTGGACCTGGTGACTGCTGCCCTTTTCCTGCACCCTGAGCCCTTCACCGCTCCCAGGTGATTCCTTCCACCTTCTCCCCAGGCAGGAGTCTCCTTGCAGGCCAGCTTTCACCCTTCGTGCTGTAGCTCAGTCTAAGTGGGAGAGGGCAACTGAAGAAGTGATGGAGGCTGTTCTTGGATACTGTTCCTCCCACACACAAGTCATACTAAGAGGTCTGGGCTCCCTAGATTGCAGGAAAATCCTGGGAGGGAGATATGGCAGGGCCCTAGACTCATTCTCACTCCTTCCACTCAGCTCCCCCCAGGTTGGCTTCCTTCGGTTCCTTTCCCTTGTGTCAACCTTCGATTGGAAGAATAATCCCCTCATTGTCAACCTCAACAGTGAGCTCACTGGTAAGTGGTAGGAGTGGGGTCAGACTGCTGGAAGAAACACTCTGTATGGATTATAGAGTAGGACAGGCAGGCAAGGTTTTCCAAGTCCGTCTGTTAGGTTTTCTCTGTGCTTACCCTGTCCTGGGTATCTAAACGTAACTATCTCAGAGTAGGGAGTTCTGAAGAGGGAGAGACCAGGTCAAGCCTGGCTGTTGCAAAGAGGTTTGCCTACGTGGTGGTAGAGAGAGTGGCCAGGGGTGGTAAGCAGGCTACCTGAAGGGCCATGGAGGGAGATCCTAAATACCAGGTGAGAAGGCTTAAGCAGGAGCAAGGAGGTGTAAACTTGTAGCCTACACCTATTGAGGGTGGGGATGGCAATTTCCAGCTGTAATCTGAGGAGCTGTGTGTGTCTCAGCAGAGAGCAGGGTGTCAGATTCCTAATTCTCTAGGTGTGGGAGCCCAGGGTAGGAGGGGGCCAGGAGCAGGCCTCAGCCTGCCCAGAAAGCAGCCTGGGGGTGCCAGGCAGTGGAAAATTCTGCCTCTGGGTTGAGGGGAGATTAACATCGCCCAGCTAAAATAAATGTGGTATCCCTTTCTTCACTTTTGCTCCTTAGGGAAGGGGTATTGGAAAATTCCTGTGCTAGGCAGCTGCTGAGTGCACAGTGGGAGGACTTGGGTTGTAAGGGTGTCTTCCTGGAAGGGATAGACTGACCCAGGAACCCCACTTGTCTCTAGTGGAGGAGCAGGTGGAGATCCACCGTGGTTTCCTGGCAGCTCGGATACAACTCCCTGTTATGGTCCTTGTGACTCCGCAAGACCGCAAAAACTCTGTGTGGACACAGGATGGACCTTCAGCCCAGGTTCAACCCCATACCTACCCCCAAATTTGATTTTTCTGTCCCAGGAAGAATATAGCCCAGCCTAACAAGGAGAAACCCATGGTCAGTTCTGGTCTGATGTTTCTGTGCCCCTCAGATCCTCCAGCAGCTTGTGATCCTAGCAGCCGAGGCGCTGTCTATCCTAGAGAAACAGCTGATGGATCCCCGGGGACCTGGAGACATCAGGGTAAGCCCCAGGTCCCCAGCAACTCCAGGAGCTTTTGGGCTTCTTTGAACCCTGGAAGTCCAGTATTTGGGGGACCCGCTCAGGATGCCTAGTCCCCTTGTTTGCTGAGACCGGCCATCGTGGAGCCTAGAGGAGAACCTGGGCTCCTCTAGGCCCCTTTCTCCTAGCCTCTGCTCTGCTTGCTTCTTCTGGAGGTCTTGGCTGGCATTCTTTCTTCAAATGGGCACACAAGCCTGTAATGGGTGCCAGGTGGAAGGAGCAGAGTGGGCATGCGGAAGGGTCGTTTATGGGAGCACTGCTAATATCCCTGCCCTCCTCCCTAGACGGTGTTCCGGCCACCCCTGGACATATATGACGTGCTGATCCGCCTGTCTCCCCGCCACATTCCCCGGCACCGTCAGGCTGTGGACTGCCCAGCTGCCTCCTTCTGCCGTGGCCTACTCAAGGAGCCAGGGCCCTCATCGCTGATGCCAGTGCTGGGTTATGATCCTCCTCAGCTCTACCTGGCACAACTCAGAGTGGGTCCTCAAGGGTTGGCCGAACTGGGGAAGGGACTTCCAGGTAGGACAAGTGCCCACCATAATCTTCTCTCTTTTGTCCCTTCTTAGGAAGCTTTTGGGGATCTGGCACTTTTCTTCTATGACCAGCATGGTGGAGAGGTGATCGGTGTACTCTGGAAGCCCACCAGCTTCCAGCCCCAGCCCTTCAAGGTACGCTGGCTAGTACAGCTGGGGTGCACTCGAGTGGGAGTGTGGTGCTTGGCGGGCACCGTGTCTGTGTAGTCTGCTCTTGAATGACCCTGCGTTAGCATGGCTCGTGTGTCTTTCTCCACCACCCCGACTCTGCCCCCAGCAGTGGTGTCTCTGGGTGTGCCTTTGTGATGCTGAAGTGCACATTTCTCTGACTCCTCAGGCTTCCGGCACAAAAGGGCGCGTGGTGGTGTCTCAGGGTGAGGAGCTGGTGATGGTGCCCAATATAGAAGCAATCTTGGAGGACTTCGTCGTGTTGGGTGAGGGCCTGGTACAGTCTGTGGAGGCCCAAAGTGAAAGGTGGACTGTGTGATCCCAGCTCCAAAGCAGGTTATGGTGGAGCCCAGGAGCAGGACCCTTTCATAATGGCCTGATGGCCTGAACACATTGAATCATCCTCAGAGAAAGTCCTGCCCCATTTCCTCCCTGCTGCTTCAGCACTGAGGCAGGGCTGTGGTGTCTCGGAGAGTACCCTGGGCCTCATCCCTGGACAGCCAGATGAGGACTCCAGCTGCCCAGAGGAAACTGAGTCCAGGAGATCTGTCACCTCGCAGCCCTGGGCCTGGGCGTTTGCTTTCTTTTTTCTCTCTTTTGTTTCTTTTGTTCTTCCTTTCCTCCCCCCACCCTTAGGCTTCTTGGAGAAGCACTTGGAGAAGAGGCGGTTTCCTTGGGTTGGAGGCTCTGTCCCCCACCCTGCTGGCAGGACATGGGCGCAGATCTCACTGCCTGCACTGTGGCGTCAGCCTTCGGTTGGGGCCCAGCGGTGTGGCTCTTCCTGAGAGTCACAGCAGCAACACTGAGCAATGGAAAGGGGGCTCTGTGTGTCTGAAGAGATGACTTTGAGAGGACACAGTGCCCTTCTGTGTTGGTGCTGTTGCTTCCCAGGGTGGAGACGGTGGGAAGGAGCAGAGAACAGGAAGGAGCTGGGTGGCGAAGGGGTCAGGTGGTTCCCAGGCCAGGAGGCCTATAGAAAGCATCAGGTGCTACCCTAGCCTGTGAGTCCTGCCCCTGTGGCTGCCCACGTGTATTACACTGGCCCAGCTGTGCTCTCCTGGTGGCGTTGCAGAGATGAGGACCCAAGTCTTGCTCCTGGAGCTCTGGAGCCCCAGGGGACATGAAGATGTGGCCTCTTTCAGTCTGGTCCACACCCCTTTTCTGGCAGCCGCTCCCACTCCTGTTTCCTGTAATCATGGTAGTTTTTCCAGACTCAGCTCAAACAGCCCCTCCTCAGCCAAGCCTTCGTCCCTAGCCCGAGGTACCCTTTCCCTCCTGTGAACGGAGAGAAGTTACTCCCTGTGAGTTCACTTGGCAGGCTTGCACAGCAGTCAGTGTGGACCCTTCTCTTGAACCCTCATTTAAATTAAAGTGCTCAGCCTTGTTCATGCTCTTGGTTTGTCTGCCTTTTTCATAAGGTTTTAAACTGTATAAGCTCTTTCTTTGTTGTTTTTTGGGCTTTTTTTTTTTTTTTTATGAGTTCTGGGGATCAAACTCAGACCTTGTGCTTGCCGGTCAGGCCCTTGTGCTACTGTGTTAGTCCCCAGCCCCTAAACTGTACAAACTCTTTAAGGGCATGGAACATGTTTGAACACAGATTTTTTTTTTTTTATCGGTACTGGGGATCAAACTCACAACCACATCCTTGCAGGGCAGGCGCTTATGCCGCTGAGCTAAATTCCCAGCCCCTGAACACAGATTTCTAGTGTCCTTCATGTCACTTAGTAAGGACTTGGCTCTACTAGGAGATAGATGTGTGCGGCCCAAGCAGAGGAGGCCACGAGGAAGCAGGAATGGTTTGTGAGCTGTGTGTAGAGCAGGTGTGGTGTTGGTGGAAGAGAAAGCCTGAGCCGTAAGTAAGTTGGTGTCTGACAAGCCCCTAACAGACTTGGTCCTGGGTACTGGGAGCGGGGTGTGTGCTCCATCATAAATGGCAGGTTGGTTATATACCAACTTGCGTTCAGTCCTCTGACTAGGCCGTGTGGCGTGGCCCGGTGGACTTCCTCCCAGGGAGCTCCATTTTCAAGATGATGAGAAACCACGTGTGTGACCCTGGCCTCCAGTTTTGTTTTGATTTACTTTGTGGTGTTGAACTCAGCCTTTGCGCTGAGCTACATTCCCAGCACCTCTTGCACCATTTTTGAGACAGGATCTCACTAAGTTATCCAGGCTGCGCTCTTAACTTGTGCTCCTCCTGCCTCAGCCTCTCAGGGTGCTGGGATTACAGGTGTGCATATATATATATATACCCAGGTTTTATCTCTAGTTCTGTTTCAACTGTTGGTCTCTGTGGCCCTCTGCCTGTCCCTACTGTTTTACTGTCCTAGGACAACTCATCCAGGGTTGAAATTAGTATAGAGAATAAATTGGTTGGCAGTGTGAACTGGAGGTCTGTGTATCTCCCTGTGCTGTATGTTCATTCATGAAAAAAATATTAGTGTGCCAGGCTTTATTTTGGGCAATAATCTATAGCCCGTGGTCCACAGTCATCCTTGCCTCTTCTACTTCTTTCTCTGGGTTCCTTAGACATTTCTGCACAGTCCTTCTATGGGTTCTGGGGAGGGCCAGAGGTTGCCAGCAGTTTCAGACCATCTTGTCTTGTAGCCAGGGCAGCTCTGGATTATCTGCTGAGAGAAAGGGGTGGGATCTGCATGTGGGCAGTACCCCAGCAGGTTGCTCTAAGAGGTGCAGACACCAGCACCAATCTGAAAGGAGCTGTGGTCCTGCTACCCCCCGCCCCATGGTCCTGGACAAGTCACCTCTTGGGGTCAGTCTCTCCGCTTATAGAGTGGGCATGTCAGGTGCCCAATGAGTGCCCAGTGTGAGATCTCAGAAACCCAAGGATGATACCATCCCTTCCTGTGCTTTGCACTCCTGCTTGGCCTTAACTCATGAGGCAGCTCGGTCTCCTTCCCTTGGCTCGTGTTCAGTTGCTAGGCAAGGGAGCTGGTGTCCAAGAAGACTGTCTTGGCTCCTTGTTTCAGCCAGGATGACACTGGCCTTTCAGGTTCCAGTTCACTGAGAAGGGAGGTTCTCTGGCCTTGGCTGAGGTTTGGGGCTGAGTGGTCAGGAGCTGGGAGGGAAGAACGGGGGGAAAGGCATCTCAGAAGCCTCCTACGCTGGTGTGCTGGCCTCTGCAGCACCTGGTTCCACAGTGCACACTGCTTGGTGGTATCTGACGTGCCGTAGGACATCCGTATGGACTGATCTTTGCATAGGTTTTTGCCTCCAGTTCTGGGTTACTGCAAAAGGGGAAATTTCTGGTTTTGGAGAGCAGGTTAGAAAAAGCTCTCAAGTAGGATATGGAAATCTTGGATTTTCCTGTTTTAAATAAAGTTTTCAGGCCGGAGGTATAGCTCAGCCGCAAGGTGCCTGCCTGGCAGGTGCAAGGTCCTGAGTTCAATTCCTGGTACCTAAATAAATAAAGTTTTCCTTTTTGAAGAGATTCCAGTTTCTCCAATTCTTATCCTCTGATTGTCTCTAGTGCAACTTAATGAACTCAAAGAACCTTCCTTTCTGGCTGTGGTATTGAAGATTTTTTTTATATTGGGAATCAAACTCTTGACCTCGTGCTTGCCAGGCAGGCTCCGTTCTGCTGTGCTAAATCCCTGACCCCTTGATGACCTTTCAGTCCAAATCCTGTTTAACCAAAGACCATACTTCCCCCCGTCAGCTACTTTCTTGGGAGGAAAAAACCAGACACCAAAGGGGTCCATGTAGCAGATCACATTCAGTGAAGTCCCGAGGACAGCTCAGTCCTTGACCTGTGAGGTTGGATTTGGGTTAACCTGCCTCCCCCCAGTACTCATTCCCACCCCATATCCGGTACTTGTTTAGTGAGTCACAGATTAGTTCAGCTTAGTGATAAGGGAGAGGGGAAGCCTGGGGCATGTGAGTCACCCCACCTTCACATGAAAGGCCAGTCTGCCCATCCCCTGCTGCAGAGAAAAAGAGGAGGCATCTCAACACCCTGGGGGAACAAAGAGTAACCAAGAAGAGGGGTGTTCCAAACCCCAAGGAAGATTGCTCTGCCATGTTAGCTTCTGGGAAGTGAACGGGAAGGATGGTTTTTCTGATTTATGTGCAGCACAGAGGTGTAGGAAGTTACCTGGGGTTAAAAGGAATTGGGAGCAGGGGAGCTATGGACAATCCAAGTATCCTGGCTCCCAATAAACCACCTGCTGCTGAGCCTGGCCTTCATGGGCCCCAAGGGGTGAGGTAAGGAGGAACAAAGGAAAGCCTGAGCTGTAGATCTCCAGTAGGGCAGGCAAGGGGAGAAAACCTAGAGTCCTCTCCGTCTGCCCAGAGCCCTTTATTACAGCTGTTATTAGCTGACCCAAAGGAGCAGGGTCAAGATAGGGGTAGGGGGCTGAAGCATGAGCACTCCATTCCACCCAGGTCTCAGTATCTGCTCCTTGACCTGGGAGCCCCTCAAAAGGAAGCCCCAGTTCTCTGTTCTTCCAGACTGGAAACCTGCAGCGCAGGACTTGAGTCTCAAAGTTTGAAGAGGCCAAGGCTTAAGGGGCAAGGGAGCACTGCAGTCCAGCCCCTGGACTGTCCACCAACAGTGTGCATGAGAACAGCTATCAGTTGGCATCCTAGCCTTTCCCAAATCACCCTTCACAACACCTTCCCTGCCACACCATCTCCCAAACTTTGGGGGCGCTGCGGAGCCCAGTTCGTCCTGGTCCCGAGAGCAGACACTCAGGGAAGTTCATTCCTCAGCTCTGACTGATGAACCTCTAGGTGCGCAGCCCCCACACCCTTGGCCGGTGACTGCTCTCCTTTTGAGGGGTTCCTGGTGACTGCACTGTAATTAGCAGTTGGATTGGGCTGGGATGAATGGAGAACCTCCTCGGGCTCCCACGTGCTCATTGCCTCTCCAGTATGTCAGATGCAGAGCCTCTTCTCAAGTCCACGGCTCTGCCCTTAGACCACGGGCCCTTCAGAGAGCAGGTGTCCGCCTGTCCCTGGGCCCCACCTCGGCTTCGGTTCCTACACACCCAATTCTGCCCACCTTTAGCTTCTTGAGTTTTGTGCTGATATGCCTGCTTACTCTGCCTCCTAAATCCCAAATCCACAACCTCCTTCCTCCCTTCGCCAGTGCCTGACATGTAGCCTCTTCCCAGGCCTCTAGGCTTCAGTCTCTCCCCTTACAACCCGCCCTCCGCTCAGCCGGTGGGGCCTTTGATCTGGCTCTTGAGACCAATACCTGTCCCTGGCCCAGTGTAACCTTCACAACTCCCCTAGCCCCTGTTCCTTGTTTTAATTTTGTTTAAGACAGGGCCTCACTATGTAGTCTAGGTTGGTCTTGAGCTCCTTATGCAGGCCAGGCTGGCATCAAACTTGTGTTCGATCCTCTTGTATCCACCTGCTGAGTTGGGATTACGGTGTGTGCTACCATGTCTGGCCCAGCCACTCTTCTTAGTGGGGGGATATTTATCTTATTGAGAACCTTGATGTGAAATAGTTAAAATACTGTGGCTGAAGCAGGCTTGGCTTCTCTATCTTCACCTCTCAGTTACAGCAATTTCTGTGGAAGTGTCCTCAGAGCCCTGGGCTTAGGAAAGCATGGTTTAAGTATCTCCTGTCTTTTCCAGGCCTTTCGTATAGGACTCAAGGCCTTCCCCACACCACCCATGTCCTTCGCCAACACTTCTACCTTTTTCTTTTTCTTTTTGGGGGGCCGGGGATCGAACTCATGACCTTGCATTTGCCAAGCAGGCACTTATGTCACTGAGCTAAACTCCCAGCTACCTTTGTTTTCTTTATGTCCAGATAGGCAGCTATCTCTGATAGAGCCTGAGCTCTAGTAATCTCTCACCTGGAAAACTCTCCACAGAATCTTGGCCAACTGTTCTCTTCTCCAGGAAGCCCTCTGTACCAGGTGTGGTGGCACACATCTATAATCCTAGCACTTGGGAGGCTGAGGTAAGAGGATCACTGTGCTTTTGAGACCAACCTGGACTACGTAGTGACATATTGTCTTAAAACAAAAGAAAAAAAAGAAAAACCCACTGTGGTGGATTGAAAACTGGTAGTCAATGTGTAACAACCAGCTGAGCTGAATCAGTGTGGTGCTGGCTGTGGATGACCCACCTGAGCATTGTTGCCAACATAAAAGGGAGAACTAGAGAGGAATAAGGAGTGTTGTTGATTCTCCAACATAAGACGGAATTGGAGAGGAAGAAATAGTGTTTTGGTTCTCCTGTTGCTGTTGGTTCTCCTGGAGGAGCTTGTCAAACTTCTTTCCTGATAGGAACTTGGCTGTTCTCATCATCGGAGGAGCTCGGCACCTTGTCGTGGCTGGGGATTGCTGCAGTGCTTTTCAGGGGCGCTCTGGTTCTTCCTTTGAGCATCGCTTCCTGGCCCCAGTGCAGAGACCTCAACCTATTGGCACAGCTCCTTCACCCTGCTGGCACAAACTTTCTAGCTTCCAGTGCTAACCTTTGGGCCTTCCCAGTGCAAATTCATGAAACAAACTTGCCTGAGGTACTATCATAGGCCCTGGGCCTCCAGGTGGACTCGTGGAGGGCACCGACATGGGTGCTAGTTCTTCAGCTGGACTCATGCAGGATCCAGGCCCTCAGCTGGATTCTCTAGGTCTTTAGTGTGTGGACAGATTTCCTGTAGTTTCTTGGTATAAATAACACTATAAATTATGTATGTAACTGTTTTCCTTGCAACCCCTGACTACAACAACCACTTATCCTGGTCTAAAATCTTTCCTGCCAGTAAAGACAGAGATGGGAAAATCAGAAGCTCCCTAGGAATCTGGCCCCTGAGGTGTGAATGAAGCTCTCCAGACACCCTGGGCCTGTTCATTAATGGCCTAGTCTATGTCAGGTCCATGTCACTGACACCCTTTCCCCCAAGGCTGGTATGGGGCAAATGTCTGGCAGTTCATCTCCATACCCCTTGGCTTACTATCTCTGGCTTTTGGAGACAGGAGACCCAGACCCCAGCCAGACCCACAAAGGGGCATACATGGCTCTACACACAGAGAATGGGCACTCAGATACACATCCAGTCCCCCTCGGATATGCACACAGACACTCACAGCCCACATGAAGGTACATGGGTACTCATGCATGAGGAGAGATGGCTCTGGTTAGAGTTGGCGCTTACACGAACTCTCCCCGCCATGTTGACTATGTAGTGAAGGTTTAAAGCCTGAAACATCCTCAGTCTTGTTGGATTCTTACAGCTGCGTTGGAGGTTCCTACACTGAAACCTCTAGCGGTCTCATGAAGAAAATGTGACTTGAGAGGTGGGGGAAGAGAGTACTGTAGGCCCCCTGACTGGTCAGAGGCCAAGCCAAGCTTGGGAGTTTAGACAGGGGTCTTCTAAAGGCCTCTGTCTCCATCCTGTGCCTAGGGCCTAATCCCTATGACTCTGGGCCTTTCCTCTGTAAGGATCCAGGGCTCAGTCTTTGTTTATTTGTTTGCGATTTTTGTTGTTTTGGTTTTTTTTTATTGGGAGGGGGTACCAGGGATCAAACTCATGACCTTGAGCTTGCCAGGCAGGCACTTGTACCACTGAGCTAAATCCTCAGCCCATGTTTGTTTGAGACAGAGTCTTGCTGTATATTCTAGACTGGTTTTATTTTATTTTATTGTACCAGTGATTTAACTCATGACCTCACGCTTGCCAGGCAGGTGCTTAAGCCACTGAGCTAAATCCCAGCCTCTATAGGCTGGTTTTAAATTAACTATGTAATCTAAACTGACCTCAAACTCATGGGGATCCTCCTGCCTCAGCCTCTCAAATGCTAAGATTGCAGGCATAGGGCTCAGTCTCATTCCTCAGTTCCCTTACTATGACTGTTCACTGCCCTAACTCCTCGAAGGCTGCTAAAGCCTGCTCAGAAACACCAGGAAGTGAGCCCAGAGTCCCCAGGATATAGTTAAAAGAGATTTTCTCAAGGTCCAATTGGAAATCTGCCTAAAAGCATTTTCCATTTGTGGGCTCAGGGCCACCCAGCCTATTTGGAAGCACAGGGTAACTGTTGGAGAAGAAGTAGGAGCTGCCCAGCAACTGTCCCCCAGCCGAGGAACTCTCATATGGGATGAATAATTTCTGTCTTCCACTCCCATTCCAGCCCAGACTTGGCTCCCTAATCCCTGAGGGCAGGAGCAGAGATAGTGTTCACCAGTGGCTTAAGAGTGGGCACAGTCTGGAAAGGGGCCCAAAGATGCTGGGGTTCAAAGGGCATCTCAGTCCTGGTGCACTACTTACCCGGTACTTCAGAACCACAGCACCCTGGACTCGCTACCCTCTTCCTCCTTATGCCCATGGGGTTTCATTTGACTCTCACATCAATTTTCAGTGACTGACTGACTGACTTTAGCAGGTAGTTTCTGTCCTGTTCCTCAGTTTGATTATCTGTAAAATGGGAAACACACCCACTTGCTTTGCTAAGTGAAAGGAGTATTTTCTATAGTTGAAAAGATCTACAGATCTGTTTTGTTTTGCCCCTCACCCACTCCATGCTAATGCTCTGGCAGAGCAAAGGGGGTTTGGGGTAACCCCTGAGACTCTAAGTCAGTTGATTTCTACATTTCCATCCTCAGCTTTGACTCATGAACAGCAAAGCCCAGATCACCTCTGCTGGCTCAGGCTGCTCTCATTCAAGCAGAAAGAGTTTGGGGAACAAGAAGTGAAAGGCATGCCACCCCCACCCCTTAAAGAGTCCTAGCCAGCCCCTCTGGTCCAGCAGGCTGGAACTTGTACTCTAGCCCTTCCTTCTGAAAACCCATTTCTCCAGCTCCAGCCTTAAAGGAGTCATGGCCTCCCACGGCAGGATGGGTTGCCCAGGCTCAGCCTCTCACCCAAGTGAGACACAGGCCTTGCTCAAGATGCCCTGGGAGGTGATGTGACTCCCCCATCGGCCTTCTCCTGGTGCTCCTAGAGGGACTGGCTCTTGGCCTGCACTCCAGCATGACTCTCCCTGCCAAAGCACAAGAGGAAACCCAAAGGCCCCTAGGGAATCTGTGTGACTCAGAGGGTTGGGACCTTAGCATGGTGCTCTTCTCTGTGAAGTGATGCCTTATTCGGCTTTTTGTTGCAGGGGACACAAATTGCATCAACTGCCAGGAGAACAATCCAATCTCCTGAGTGGTATAGTAAGGCAGCCCCACTTCTGCCTCACAGTCAGGCCAGCCTGGCACATCCGTTTGGCATTCTTTAGCCCTTCTCCATCACAGGTGACCCAAGAAGGGCTGACAAGAATAAGGAATATATTGTGTTCTTCCCTCCTCCAGACAGGGACCTCTCACATCCACTGAGAAGCAGAGAGACTAAGCCATCCATATCTTCTCAGCTCCAGCCCTGACCAGTGGGCACACGAACGTACCTGTGTAACATGGGTGTACATCCTACTTATGGACATGAAGTAATTTGACGGGAACTTAAAGATTCATGGTTCTGCATGTTGGACCTTAGCAGAGGGGACAAAACAACACAAAAACATTGAAATCCAGCCCTTGGTTCACTTGCCCAACTGCAAGCCTTAGTGTTGATGGGGTTACATCAACTAGAAGGAAGAAGGAATCGCAAAGTCACTCAATGGTGAGATTCAGCCCCAGGATGATAGACAGGCATGCACACATGGGTGAGTGTGTAAATATACAAGTCCATAGTTGTGTGTGTGACCTGATCTTTCCTAGTGCCACCCATGTGAGAAGAATACAATTGCATGTATGCACATGCCCCTCTGTGTGACTGCTGGAGACAGCACCCCTATTTTCCTTCTGTGTTCTGTTTCCCAGGCCACATTTAGCTGCCATAGGCCCAGGCTGGCGCAGGGTGAGGGTTGGGAGCTGTGGGCTTTGGGAGCCCTATTTTCTTTCAGTGTTAGTGAATTCCTGCCTTGTGCTGTCTAGGCAGCCCCCCTTGAAGCAGTGAGAGGCTGAGAAACACATTTAGGGTTGAGGGCAGAGGCATCTGGCTGGGGTGTTCCCCAGCTTCCATAGCCTGTGGCCGTGGCTCCCGTCTGGGAGTCTAGCATTGCTTTGCCTCACTGGCTGGTGAGAGGGCCGGCCAGTGGGCAGGCACTTGGTGACGGCCCCCTGATTCATCATGAGCCTGGGGGAAAGCGTAACGTGGGTACCCGTGTTTGCATGAGTACCTGCATCTTCCCGCTGGCCTCTTTCCAGGTCAAAGGCCACAGCAGCCTTATGTATGGCTCCATATATGTCCAAAGTTAAGGCCAGGATCTTGTGTGAAAAGAATTTCATGGGCATGTAAGAATTCAGGGTTATGTTTATAGCGGCACAGTTTGTAGTAGCCAAATTTGGGGAACAATTCAAGTGTCCATCAAGTGGTGAATGGATATAGAAGATGTGGTTTCTTGAGTGCGCTCTGCCATAAAGAAGGATATGTTTGAGGCATTTCTAGGAAAATGGACGCACCTTGAGTCCACAGACGTAAGTGAAATAAATTGGATTCACATGTGTAAATACTCCATTGTTTCTCTGGTGTGAGCAACTGAAAGTGTAAATAAGGACTAAATGTATAATAGGTATTGTGAAATAGGAGGAAAATGGGGAGAGAAGGAAGGGGAGGGAGGAGGAGGCTGGATGGCTGGACAGAGTCGAGGCCCAGGTTGCCGGACTGGGTCCCCGCATGGGGCACTGAAGCCTGAGAGCCGGCACCCCAGGGCCGGGACTGGGCCGGAGCTAGGTGGCCGGGTGGACTGTGGTTTGGGGGTCTGGGGCTAGCACTAGGGTCCGGGGAGACCAGGCTTGGAGGCTAGGGCCCCGGACTGTTGGACCGGGGGTGTGGTGGGTGCTGTGACAGGGTTTGAAGCCTGGGGTCAGGGTCCTGGCCTGATGGGGTGTTGCTGGAGAGAGGAAAGGA